>QPKB01000008.1:23577380-23657183 GCA_003546025.1 Camphora micrantha | reverse complement strand
TACATGCTTAGGCTATTCATTGACCCTTGGGTGATTGGAACTCTATATTCAAAATACAAGGATTGATGTCCCCAAAGTTAGTACATAGCATGGAGTTACATTCACACAATGTCAAGTTAAAGTCCTTAATATAGCCTAGTTTTCAGATTTTAAAAAAAATGCAAATGGGCAAAAATCTGCTTAAACAGGGGAAATTTCAATGTGCCCGGTTGACCGCGTACACTGTGAGCCCGGTCGACCGGCCAAGTCTCGGTCGACTCAGAGTTGTAACTTTAATTCCATGAACAGTGTTTTGGTCAGGTTCCAGAGAACCTGACTCTGTGTAGCCGGTCGACCGCGCCCCCTGGCCGGTCGACCGCGTGAACTGTGAAAACAGTAAATCCCGCAGTGCAGCAGGTCATCCAACTGGGACCAATCCCAGTGTTCCCGGTCGACCGCGCCCCTTGGCCGATCGACCGCGTGAACTGCGGAAATCAGAACCCAGTTCTGATTCTGCAGTGCACTGGTCCATCCTTTCCTTCCTTTCTTTTCTACAATCTTTCCAACCTAATTAGCAAGTTAGATACATGAATATACATGCTATCAAGGCTCACATTGGGGCATTTATTTCATACTTAAACAAGTCATTAACATAGAAACCCATTTCAAAATCCTTCAAACCCTTTCTTATCAAAACAAATCCAAACTTCAATAAAAGCAAGACTTAATTAAAAGCAATGAAATCTGAAAGTTTGGAAAGCTATTTGGCATGCTTGCATTCTCTAAAATAAGATCATAACTTGAAAACCTAGTAAAACAAAGTATTAATACCAAATAACAAATCCATGAACACAAATGCACAACAACTTAAATGGATTACTTGCCTTAGCCAAATGAAAACAAGATTCTTCTTCAAGCACTCCTAACCAAAAGCCAAGAAATACAAAAAAACCCATGAAATCCATTCAAAAACTCACCCAAAGATACAACCAAGCAACCCATTTCGAAATGGTTGATACAAGTTAGAAAAACATGATCTTTGGAAGTAGAAAGAACTCTATTGAAGAGATGGGTTGAAGCTCTTACCTAGAGGTGCCCAAACAAGAAATGAAGAAGGAAATGGAGATCTTTCCCACCAAGAAACTTCGACAAAATGGTATAGATGGAAAGCTTAGCTTGAGAGGAAGAAGATGATGGTTTTAGAATTTCATTTGGAAGCTCCTAGCTCAAGCATTCAAGAAGAGAAGAAGAGGGGAAAAAAAGGGTTTTTCAACCTAGGTCAAGAAGAGTTGCAGGATTTTTGTGGAATGAGGAGAGAAAGAGGGGAAAAGTAGCTTAAGTGCTAGACAAGTGGGTCCCTTTTAGTGCCAATCTTGCATGAGTCAAAACATGGTCTTGTGGGCCTCAAATGAAGTCGACGAAGAAGGATAAAACGATCCTTGAAATATCTAGTTTCCAAAAAGTATATTTTTGACATGGTTTTGGGATCTCGAAAATCATGTCCAGATTTGAGTGTGAAAAGGCCAAAACTTGAGTTTCTGGGCTACAAACACAAATGGGCTTAACACGAAAGTTGCACATAATCATAAAACCAATCAAATGAAATAAAAATCGCGATTAACACACAACCAAACACGATCTTCCCACGCTTGCACGTACACCCAGGCCTTCCTGAGTGTGCCTAGTAAACACTAAACGTTCTCAAACTCCCCAAAGCTATAACCATGACTAAAACTAATCACATTCTAACCCACGATAACGAACCCAATCAAGACTAAGCACTCACTAAGCAAACACTATTGGGTTAATCCTGGGTTGGGGTTTGACATCCTCCACCCCTTAGGATATTTGGTCCACCAAATAAATCAAATTTTTACCTCAGGTAACAAGTGTGGGTATTTCCTCTGAACTTGATTTCTCAATTCCCAAGTGGCTTCTTCTGGTTCATGATTTTCCCAAAGTACATTGACCCAATGAATTGTCCGATTTCTCAGCTCTTGCTCCTTGGTATCAATGATCTTGATTGGTCTTTCCACATACGAAGCATCCTCTCGAATCTCCAAGGGCTCGTGCTGTAAAATTGAGAAGGACTAGTCACATACTTCTTGAGAATGGAAACATGAAATACATTGTGTACCCCGGAGAGTTCCGGCGGTAACGCAAGCCTATAAGCCACGTCTCCAATCTTGCTCAAAATCTCATATGGACGAATAAATATCCTTGACAACTTGCCCTTCTGTCCGAACCTCAGGGTTCCTCTGATGGGTGAAACCTGCAAGAACACCTTATCACCCACTTGAAATTGCAATTCTCTTCGGCGAGTGTCTGCATAACTCTTCTGTCTGCTACGGGCGACTTTCAAGCGTTCCTGAATCAATTTGACCTTGTCACTAGTTTCACCAACCATAGTCGGTCCGTGAAAGCTACGAACACCGACTTCTTCCCAGCAAACTGGAGTTCTGCATCTTCTACCATAAAGAGCCTCAAAAGGTGCCATACCAATGCTAGAATGGTAGCTATCACTACCTCAAAATGGTTGAAAAACGACGGCATTTTACGGGATTGCCGACGACGAAAAACTGTCGATAATAACGACGAATATACCCTCTCGCTTTTCCCAGAACGACGGCAGATTTATTGTCGTATACACATTAAAAATATCGATGAATACAAACCGTCGCCTAGTAAAATATTTTCCCTCTCCCGCGCACGCGCCTGTTCCACTGCCCCTAAATACCTCCTCTTTCATTTCGCGCCCTAATATATCCTCTTGTATGTCTCTCGCTGGCATCTCATGTGAAGGCACTCAGAACTATCTCTTCCGACAACGTCTCGCGGAGACTCCAAATCCACAGGTTTTCTTCCTCCTCTCCTCTTCTCACATGGGTTTTGTTTATTTTGATCAATCGATCTACTTTCAACCTGGTGGGTTTTTTTTTTTTTTTTTGTGTGTGTGTTTCTTTTTTGGTTGATTGTTCTTCTGCTGAACAAAAAGCACATTCGAAGGCTTTCAGCTATTACATCTTTAAGCATGTTGTGCTCAAAACCTATGCAAGCCCTCTTTTTATTTTCTCTATTGGAGAGTTTTTTGGATGAAGGACGAAAATTTCTGAGCCTTTGATAGATATGTTCCAACAGAGTGTTCTTCTTTGTAAAGAATCTATACTTTGGGTTTATACCAATGTCGAAAATCTGCCGTTTTTTTCTTGAGAAAGTTATATGATTTTACAGAACATGGTCTGGAAAAAGCAAACTTCCTTGCAAATTTATATGATAATGAAAATCTTTTATGGGGGAGCAAGTCCTCATTTCTTCGTCATCTCTCCTCTCTTCATCATTCCCCATCGTCTTATCAACTCTTTCTCATTCCATTTGCTGTCTACTCTTCCTTTTTTTTTTCCTCCAAAGCTCTCTGTTTCCTTTTATCATCAGCCTATCATTTACCCACTCTATTTTCCTCCCTGTCCCACTCAAACACACATCTCTCTGCTCAAAACCATTGCCCAACCCAGCACCCATATTTCTCACCCCTCTGTAATCATCCTAGTTCCCCTGACCAAATAGCCCATCACCCATATTTCTAACCCCTCTGTTATCATCCACATTCAAGAACCAGCAACCCAAAGGCATGAGCCCAGATTTACATTCTCTACTCAACCCAAAGTCCAAACCATTTCTCATTCTCTAAGCCAAAACGAACCCAAACCCGAGTAGATAAACCCTATTTCCAACCTCAAGATCCCTAATCCCAGGCCCTAATTCCCTTTCCCTCTTGCTTGAAATGTGATTCATAACCCCTAATCTATAATGCAAAAACCCAAAGCCCTTTGATAGTGTGAATGTCTGTCCGTTCAGATCTCTGTTGAAGAAGTTGCATAGAAGTTGGAATCACTATTTTGTGAGACCTCTAGAACCCAAATCAATATGGACAGTTGGTGAGGTTTATTACTTTCATTTATACCCATTGTACTCATTGCATTTAAATTTTCAAAGTCCATATCCTAATTGGTCATGCATTTCTGCTATTTTGCTATACTTAATGTGCATTTTTTTTAAGGAGCATGATAGTGCAACATGTGTAGAAGTTTTTTTACAAACTGAATCTCATTTTGTTTAGTTACTTTGGTTTGAAGTGTTTTTTTTTTTTTTTTCACCTTGATGCATGAGTTTAGCATGTATCCATCCCTTCGGTGATGAGCTGGAATTATTAGATAGTGTGTACCTTTATGAGGAGAATTTATCTATGCAAGCTATATTAATGCCATTGCATTAATAACAAATAATCATTATAATAGAAGGCAAATGAGAACATACATGATTAAGCGATTTGGTTTTTTCTGTATGATCCCCAACTTTTTCATTCAGCCAGATTGGGTTACATCAAATTGTAACCTGTCCAAATGAATATTAATGTCAATACTTGCATGATTTAGCCTGAAGAATATTGTCTATGCTCAAGGAGAACCTTGGAAACAATTATTTTATCATTATCTATTGGCGTTGACTTATTAGCTTGTGCGGTGCTAACTCTTTGGCCAAGTCAATGTCCCAAGGCCGGGTAATGGAGGAGAGTTGCACTCACATCATATAGACAATTAGCTGATGGCAGACTGAGCTAGGAATTCCAACTTAAGTAGATATAATTGCTAGAGGGGCACGAGTCTCGCAGACCAAAACCTGGACTGGGCCCAATTTGCAATGACAAGATTTTGATCAATAGGCCCACTGATTGTCTCCTGGCTGGCTAATCATCAGGCCCAATATTTAAATGGCATTAGCTATAGAACAGAGGAGGGCCCAGTCCTTGCCTAATAGCCGTGATGCCTGATTTTTAGATCCATAGACTGGGGCTCAATATGTGATCCAAAAAATAACTGGCTTGATATCATATCAGGAGTTGACCCTTTCATCTATATTTTGGAGTTTATCAAGTTGAATTGTGGCTTCAAGCAAAAAATAAAACAGTTGAATTGCAGCTTCCAGCAAAACCCACCAATTGCTTTTACAACCCGGCGATGTTAAACATTGTTTGGCTTGGCCACAGCAAAAGCCTTCCATCATTGCACAAATTCTTGATGCACAAGCAAATCAAATCAAGCAACACATAGTAAATTTATGTGGTTCAGCATAGGAAACCACCCAATTGCTGCTACTGCCTACTAGAGCTAGCTCTCTCCCCTTCCATGAAACCCAAAGTAGGGCCAGTGGTTTGTGCTGTTTGGCTTTCCTTACTGATGAAAGATGAGATGGCAGCTGACTGCGAACTTTGGGTCTAACGTAACACCACTAACATTTTTTTCCAACAACTTACCTTCTTCAACATCCCATGGTCTTTGATCTAAAGCCCAAGGACTAGGGAAATGGAAATTGTTGCTATCACTAGTGGTAGCTAGTGCATTGGGATAGATTGTGCTGTTATGTGCCCATGGGTAGTTGAATTTGAGCGTAGAGTGCAAAGGGTCCAGAGAGGTGAACTGTTGTTGATGATCAAGGAAGACCCCTCTAGGAGGAGTTAGATTGATGATGCACTTCCCACGAAGGCGGCCCGTTTGTTCAACCCATTCTCATGATTTAAGGCTTGCTTAACGATAGTTTCGATTTTATTGTTTCTCACTATATTACTAATTAGAAAAGTTGATATTTAACAGTGACGTTATTAACTCCATTTTGTCTTCAGTTTGTTGATCATGCAACCCAGTTGTTGGATAGCCTGCCTAGCCTTACATCACTCTGGTTATAGTGATATTCTAACTTCCTCTAATAATTTAAGTAAGAGTTGACTTGGAATTAGCTAACATGAATATCATATATGCTCGTTATGATGCATATTTAGCCTTGAGAAATTTATTTAATTTTTATTATTAGTTTTTCCTCGTGTTTGCTCATGACGTGCCTTCTCTTCTTGCAGCTCAATTGCTTTTCTTTGAGGGTCAAGGGAAAGTAACTTGTACTCTTGTTGTCATTGTGGTAAGTCCACTACACTAACATCCTTGTTGTTTATTGGTGTAGATTGGAGACATGTTGCAGATGTAAATTTTTTCTTTCATGTGAAAATATTTATCTAATCATGCATCCACCTATACGGGTTATTTTAATAGTTAGTTGTAAATGAATGTTTATATTGTCTTACAAACAACTAAGATAAAACTAATTTCTTATTTCAATAATAAAATATTTTGTATTGGAATGAAATGGGTTGATATTCCTAAATGAACATCTGTGTGTGTGATTGAAGTAATATGTGATAGGATCATATTTTTCTAGCTGATTTTAGGGTTGATTTTATTCATGATTAAATGATTTTTATTTGCTTGGTTGAAATTATTCATGTTTTTCATGAACCTCTCCTCTTTATACACATAGACCAAGACCCTACTCTATGTTCCCTCTTTCTCCACACACCGTTAGTATGACCTTGTTTTTTTTTTTTTTTTTTTTCTCCTCTTTTATTAAAATACTATTTACTTTCCTTATCTTTGTTCTTTTATTCCTCTGCCGAAGATGCATGTGTTCTTTTACATGGTAGGATTTTGTGATTCTTCCTTAGTTGCTGATTATTTCCATCTAAAAGGTACTGAAATGGGTTTTTACATTATCATTATGAATTCTTTTATATGTTTCTTTTTTTCTTTCCATCTTTTTTTGTTTACTTTCTTTGGAAATGGGACGAAGAGAAGAGTGGCGTCCTAATTTATTTGTGATTTAGTGGGCCCTGGTGGATCATGACCATTTAAAAGAGGCTTCGTGAAATAGTTGTAAGTGGGTTGGGACGAAGAGTGTTAAGCATGCACACTGTTTGAATAGTTTAAACCTAAGTTCCCTTAGCATGACTAAACCACTCTATTAAAGATTAATTACACTAATTCCATGGATTTAACCATGTGGGAATTGAGTCATTTATTCATATGTAACCATATTATGTACCTTATTCCATGGATTTATTTTTTCAGAACATGGCCCCTAGCAAAGAGTGGATGACGGCACCAAGGCTTTCTAATGAATACTTAGAAGGCATTGAATCATTCTTTGATTTCATAAGAGCGAATCAACATAAATTAGGAGGTGATGACTGGTATTGCTGCCCTTGTGTCAAGTGCCGCAATTTGATAGGAGGGAAGAAGACATTAAGAGATATTCGTACACATTTAATATGTGATGGTATAGATACAACCTACACAACATGGTTCCACCATGGAGAAATACATCCTCATAGCCGTGTTAATGTAGGGAATGGCAGCGGCAATGAAGATGCATTCCCGAGAATGGTTGATATGGTGAATGACTTATTTGGACATGTGCATGGCGAGAACGCTGTTGAAGCTCAAGTAGGGGGTTGTTTATCGGCCGATTGTGATGAAGCTAATGATGAAGAATTTTCTAAAGCTCAGGATGATTCACCGGAGAATATTTGGTACAAGAAGTTGATGGAGGATGCAATACAACCACTATATCCCTCGTGTCAAGTTGAACATACAAAGTTGTCGGTGACGGTTGATTTATTGAGCATGAAGGCTCGACACAAGTGGTCTAATGAATGCTTAACAGAGTTGTTACAAATGTTCAAAAATATTCTACCAGACGAGAACAACTTGCCTAATAACACCTATGCGGCCAAGAAGATGATCAATTCTTTACGTATGGAGTGCAAGATTATCCATGCATGCAAAAACGATTGCATACTTTATTGGAAAGAGCACGAAAATAGGGTTAATTGTCCCACATGTGGTGAAAGTAGGTGGAAACCGGAGAACGTATCAAAGCCAAGAAGCAAACCTAAGCCATGGAAGAAGCTAAGATACTTTCCATTAACACCACGGTTGCAAAGAATGTATAGTGTACCCTGGATTGCGGAGAGCATGACATGGCATGCAAATGCGAGCTTAGTACGGAATGAATCAATTATGCGTCATCCAATTGATTCCTCGTGTTGGAAAAACGTAAACCGTAAATGGACTAACTTCGCATCAGAGGCACGTAATGTTCGTTTGGGACTTGCAACAGATGGATTTAATCCTTTTGGAAACAATAATAACTCATATAGTTGTTGGCCTGTTATGATCGTTCCATACAATCTTCCTCCATCTCTATGCATGCGCAAAGAGTTTACTATGTTAACATTATTGATTCCTGGGAAGAAAGGTCCAGGACATGAGATTGATGTATACTTACAGCCATTGGTGGATGAGTTGAGTGAATTGTGGTCCACCGGAGCCATAACATATGACTCGTACAGTAAAAGTAGGTTCTCAATGAAAGCAATTTTGTTATGGGCTATACACGACTTCCCGGCGTATGGTCATTTGTCAGGTTGTAGGACAGCAGGAAAGTATGGTTGTCCAGTGTGTAGTGAAGGGACTGATTCAGTGCGACTAAAATATGGAAGGAAGTATGCTTACATGGGGCACAGAAAATTCTTAATAAATATGAAGCATCCATTCAGGAGCCAAAAATCACAATTTAACGGAAAAGAAGAGCATGGAAAGCATCCTAAGCGTTTAAGTGGTTCCGAGGTATTAAGAAAAATGGAAACTATTCAAACTCATTTTGGAAAGGTAATGCTCAAGAAGAGGAAAAGAAGTGCGGAGGAGAACGAGAACACTGCATGGAAAAAAAGATCAATATTTTTTGACTTGCTTTATTGGAAGGTGCGCTATAATATATTTTTATCATTTAAATTATACTATATGTTGAACTTCCATACTAACATCAATAAATCATTTTATAGGATTTGCCCATGCGCCATAATCTGGATGTGATGCACGTGGAGAAAAATGTGGCAGAAAATCTATTTGCGACAATTATGAATACGAAGGATAAAACTAAGGATGGTCTTAAAGCTCGCCAAGATCTTATGGATATGAGAATTAGGAAAAAGTTGTGGCCCATGGAAAAAAATGGCAAGTTGACTTGTCCTAAAGCTCCTTACACTCTATCCCAACATGAGAAAGACTTGATCTGTAAAACATTGTATCATTTGAAGGTTCCTATTGGGTACAATGACTATTGGAAGCACAAGGTGTGCTTGGAGGATAGAGAGCTTAAAAACCTCAAGTCGCATGATTATCATATTCTGATGCAGCAATTACTACCAGTGCTACTAATGCACGCATTTGAGTCACATAAGCCACTACGTGCAGCCATTCGAAATTTATCGATATTCTTTAACGTCTTACGTTCAAAGGTTATCAATCGTGAAGAACTTTTAAAGATGAAAGAACGCATCGTGGAAACCCTATGTGTCTTTGAAAAGTATTTCCCGCCTTCATTTTTCGTTTCCATGACACACCTTGTTGTGCATTTGGCGGAGGAGGTGCAACTTTGTGGACCTGTTAGATATCGATGGATGTATCCTTTTGAGCGGTAATTAAAATATTTTGATTAATTTTAATTCATTATTCTTATTAATCTTATTAATCTCAAGTTTGCTTGGGGATCTAATTTAGATGTCTTGTATTAGGAAGATGAAGACATTTAAACGATATGTAGTCAATCAAACATATCCAGAGGGTTCTATTGCAGAATGCTTCCTTATGGAGGAGTCTATGTTGTATGCCATGAATTACATGCCTGGCGGTAAAAATAAAAGCCATAAACAAGGACATGAGATATGGATGGATGAGAGTGGTGAGTGTGCATACCCTGTCGATAAAAAAGGGAAGGATTATAATCTTCAAAATGTGCAGTATCAACAGGCGCGCAAATGGGTATTGCTTCATTCTATTGAGAATGCTGATTGGGAGAGGTAAGTAGAATCTTGACTACATCCTTTGTATAATTTTATTTCTTTGGTCCTATAGCACCATCACAATGTATAATTGATTACAGGAGATACGCTGTATACCTTCAAAGCCAGAGATTTTCAATTGGATGTCGGAGAGGGAATATGCAAACCGAAAAGGCGTTGGACTACATTCCTTGGCTTAGAAAACAATTAGAAAGTAAAGAAAATTGTACCATCAAAAGGCTTGCTGATGGACCGAGCTTTAAAGCCATTTCATATACTGCATATGCAATAAATGGTTATGTTTTTTATACTGTGGATGCGGAAATGAATAAAACAACACAGAACAGTGGGGTTTCAATGAAGGCAATAACTCCTTTGAGGAGAAATGCCAAGGACACAAATCTCATACATGAAGAAGTCACTTACTATGGCATTGTCAAACAAATTCTTGAGCTGGACTACTATGACTTCAAACATGTCCTATTCTATTGTGATTGGGTGCGTGTAGAAGATGACCATGGATGTAGAGTTGATCCAGAAACAAATTTGATATATGTTAATTTAGGGAGGCTAAAAAGAAATATAAAAGAAGATGATGAGCCGTTTATTCTTGCTCAACAAGCAACTCAAGTCTTCTATTGCAAAGATCATAGTAGACCCGAGGAAGAATGGCATGTTATCTTAGATGTTCCAAAGAGATTAAACCAAGATGTGGATTCTTTTGAAGATCCCTTAGCCTTTGAGCTAAGAATGAATGAAAATGCCTTTACAGAAGCATTACAGGAGGATGTCATTGGTGACGAAGATTAATCATGTATGTCTTTTCGCACATAATATTCATACTTGTCTCTTTTTTTTTTTTTTCTTTTTCTCTTATTTTATTTAACTCAAATAATCATCTTATCTTGGATTGCATATTATGTTATGATATTGTCTATAAACATGAGTTCTAACATATCTTATTGTCTTTTATTGCATATTATTTAATGTAAGGTCTTTTAAATTCTTATATTATTATGATTATGGGAGGATCAATTTTTAATATTTGTGGTTGCAGGCATTATGTCAACGTCGGTATCTGCGTCCATGTCAACGTCAAGATCTTCCATGGAGAGTATGTATCACGAGTGAAATCTTCTTTACCCATAAACCTTATTATTTTTCATTTTTCATTAATGATATTTGTAATAGGTCATCTCATCAAGTTGAGATTCAATCCAGCTGGTCAGCCTATAGGGCCAACTGCTGCAACCTTTTCCACTAACATAGGTCGGATTGTGAAGACTCATGTGCCACCAACCTATAATAGCTGGAAAAAAGTGCCACAGCACCTTAAGGAGGATGTATGAAAGCATGTCCTCGTATGTGTTTTTCCATTTTTAATTGGTGATTTACAATGTATTGATGTAATGCAACAATGCATGATTTATCTTCACATGTTATGATTGTGCAGACACTTTTTGATGTTCCTGAATGCCACCGCCCATGTGTCCTAACAAGAGCGAATGCGACGTGGAGGGATTGGAAGTGCGATCTCCGATGTAAAGTATATGATAAATATAACACGGACACGGAGAGAAAAAAGGCTTTACCGCAATACTTGAAAAGAGAGGATTGGGAGACTTTTGTGGATTCGGAAGGGTCATTCGAGGCACAGTTAAGGAGGAGGGTAGGAAAGGCTGCGAGGGCATCTTTAAAAAGCCCACACACTTCTGGCAGAAAAGGGCAGGCAAGGGTTGCTGACGAGTTGGTAAGTATGATATTTCAATCCATTTTAGTTCTTCAATTTGTTATGTAATGCCAACGTTTCCTTCGAACATTTTCAGCAACAACAACATCCTGAAAGGGAGGTCACCCGGTGTGAGATCTTTATCAAGACACATTACAAGAAGGATGGCACTGCTTCAAGTCACCATGTGGTAAAGAGACATCAACTTATTTGAGATTCATATTCACATAAGCCTCTTCATAATTCTGTCACTCACAGTTGTGCAAAACCATTTGCATTCCACTTATCAATCAAACATATCCCAAGCTTTTGATTAAAGAGAATTTGAAATTGGGTGTGATCTTGGATGTTTGGTCTGCATTTGGGTTGTGATGTCTGGTTGAAATTATTTGTTTTAGTGTGCTTTGGTCGGTATAACAGCCACGAGGAACTGTGGAGGGAGTCTTGGAGTTTAAATATTGGAGAGAGAGGATTGAAATTAGAAAGTTCTAGAGCATTTGTAGCTTGCCTAATTTTGGAATTTTGTATTTTGACATAATCCAACCTTATCCATTTTGAATCTACTCAGTTTTTTATGCCAATTGTTATTTTATTGTTTCCGAGATTAGATAGATGGGGAAGCTTCCTGAAGTTTCATGGGTGAAGGTGGTAGTGAGATGGACCCATATTTGAATTCGGCATGATGGGTAGTTTCGATTAGAATATTGGTGATGAGATCAAAACCAAAGGTGGTTTTGCAGTGCCCCACTAGCAATTTGCCACTTCATGACATCATTTCGAGTCACAAAAATCACATGTGAAGTGCTCATGTAAAATATGTTTCCTCCTTTCATTATACTCTTTACAACTCATACCAATAACTCTCAATTGTGTCAACACTAGAAGAAAGAGATCAGTTTTGTTTCAGCTATATATAGTAGAGATTGGCTCATTCCGCTGTTAAAGTAAACAACAACTTAGATTGTGCATCATATAATTAGGTCAATAGGGCTTTTGAGATGAGTTGTTGCTATTGGGTCCATGATTGGCCAAAATACTTGTCATGCTAGTTATGATGTTGTTATTTCCTACCGTGTATTATTTAACAATTTGTTTTACAGGAAAGGCTTAGTAGAATGTGTGACGATGACCCTTCCATTGCACATAATGATATCGACAATGATGGGGTTGCAAAGGTATGCGGGTTATCTTATATTTATATTTAGATATCAACTTGATTTTAATTAATACTTAACAATGAATACATATCAAGAGCAGATATTGACATTTTTAATTTTTGATATAGGTTTTTGGTACCGATACTCGTGGACGTGTCAGAGGCTTGGGGTTGGGTGTCTCAAGGTCAATCGTACATAATTCGAATCCTTATAAGAGAGCTTACGAAGAAGAGCACAAATCACATGTAGCCCTTGAGACTGAGGTGGATGGGTTGAAATCTCGAATGGCAGACATGGAGAAGATTGTTGCTTCCCTTTCTCAAAGTGGGACACAAATGCGGTCTTCGACCGATCACGAGAGTTCCTCTCGAGTAAGACACAACTTTATATATAAAATGTAGATTCATAAACTTATTTAGATAATTGAGTATGATAAAATACTTACATTATGTGTTTCTTAATTATAATGTAGGTGAGACCACCATCCACACATCAAGAGACACAAGCAAGCTCGAGATCAACGCTCCTAGGGACATACAAGTTGATGCATTTAAGGAAGAGCACAGTTGTAGCCTTTGGGAGTTTGATTGGGGTATCAGTGGACAATTTAGATTGTTATAGAATGGTTATAGATGAGATTGTGGATGGTGACATCGAGTTGATGGATGGAGTTAGGAAGATGGAAGATATTATGGTTGCAGGCATTATTGATTGGCCAACATTTAGGACTTTCCCTTGCTAGTTTTTTCTTTTCTATATTACTTGGATTTTGATGATGGGTTGGATGTTCATTTTGGATGGAGCTTTGTTTCCTAGACAACTTTTTGAGTTTTGATGATGGGATGGATGTTCAGCTGTTTTGGATGGAGCTTTGTTTCCTGGAAAACTTTTTGAATTTTGAATATTGTATGTTCCAGTGTTATTTTAAATGGATATTGATATGGTGTTTAATGGATGTTTGAAAGATTAATGGTTGTATATTGGTATGTGAATGGATAAGAGTGGATAATGTACATGTGTGGTGATTATTATTTGATTTCAGCAGGTTGAATTTTTTTTATTTTTTTATTTTTCAATTATTTTTTTTCTAGAAAATAAATATAACGACGGCTTTTAACCGTCGTTTTATATTATATTATGATTTTTCCTCTTCATTAAATTTAAAATAAACGACATAGGGAAACTGTCGTTTTATCCAACGATTGGCCATCGGGATATTGATTTAATGTGTCGGTAATAATCACATTAATCGATGGTTGATAGCCGTCGTTAATTTAAATATTCGCGATACGGAGAAACCGTCGTTTATGGACGATTATCGACTGTTATTAACTGTCGTTTTAGAAAGCGACTACAAATTTGAGGACGGTCCTGCCGACGGACACATGTGTCGTTTTTTAAAGAAAACGACGGTTCTTGGCTGTCGGTTTTTGGGCTTTTTTACGTAGTGTATTATTGTAAGCGAACTCACAAAGTGGTAAGCATTCATCCCATTGCACTTTGAAATCCAGCACACATGCACGCAACATGTCTTCAAGAGTCTGTATCGTCCGCTCTGACTGACCATCGGTCTGAGGATGATACGCTGTACTGAATTGGAGTTTTGGTACCCATGGACTCAAGAAGAGTTTTCTAAAACCTTGAAACAAATCTGCTATCTCTATCCGAGGTGATGGAAACGGGTTGACCATGCTTACTCACAATCTCATCAACAAAAAGTTTTGCAAGTGGTGCCATATGCATCATATTACCAGTCTTCATCGGAATGAAGTGAGCAGACTTGGTGAGACGGTCCACAATAATCCATATTGCGTTATTCCCCTTCTTAATATTAGGCAATCCGGAGACGAAATCCATGGTGATATGCTCCCATTTCCACTCTGGAATCTCTAATGGTTGTAGCAAACCTGGAGGTTTCTGATGCTCTGCTTTGATCAACTGGCAAGTCAAGCAACGAGACACAAAAGCTGCTACCTCCCTCTTCATGTTGTTCCACCAAAATCTATTCTTCAAGTTCTGATACATCTTCGTGCTACCCGGATGCATGGAGTATCTTGTGTTGTGGGCTTCAGTCATAATCTCTTCCTTCAGCTCATCCACATTCGGTACACACAACCGATCACGAAAATACAATACTCCATTCACCAACTTGAAGTCTGGACATTCTGCAATATGATCCACAATCATAGCCAAATCTGAATCTTGCAACTGACTGTCCTTGATCTTCTGGATGAAAGTGGGCTCAGACACTGTCATATTGGCTAACATAACACCCAAGTCTAAGGTCTGCACTTCAACACCTAGCTCTTCAAACTGCTGAAGAACACTAGCTCCTCTCAAACTGGCCATGATCCCTGACTTCCTGCTCAACGCATCAGCTACAACATTCACTTTGCCTGGATGGTACTTGATTGGGAAGTCATAATCTTTGATGTATTCCATCCATCTCCTCTGTCTCATATTTAGATCCTTCTGAGAAAACAAATATTGCAAACTCCTATGATTGGAATGGACTTCAAATCTCTCTCCATAGAGATAGTGTCTCCACATCTTCAAAGCAAACACTACTGCTGCCAATTCCAAGTCATGAGTTGCATAGTTCTTCTCATGATCCTTCAACGGCCTTGAGCCATAAGCAATCACCTTGCCATCTTGCATCAACACACAGCCTAGTCCCACATTGGAAGCATCTGTAAAAACAATGAATCCACCACTGCCAGAAGGTAATGTGAGGATTGGAGCTGTGGTTAACCTTCTCTTCAACTCTTGGAAACTCGCCTCACACTATTCCGTCCACACAAACGGAACACTCTTCCGGGTCATCAAAGCAGTCAAAGGTGCTGCAATAGACGAGAAGCCTTGAACAAATCTTCGGTAGTAGCCTGCTAACCCCAAGAAACTCCTGATTTCTGTCACACTGCTCGGTCTCTGCCAATCAACTATTGCTTCTATCTTGGCTGGATCCACTGCTAAACCTTCTTTTGAGATGATGTGGCTTAGAAAGGCGACTTGCTCTAACCAGAATTCACATTTACTGAGTTTTGCATACAACTGGTTATCTCTCAAAAGCTGCAATGATGTCCTCAAGTGTTCTTCATGATCCTCTCTACTCTTGGAATACACGAGGACGTCATCAATAAACACTACTGCCGAGTGATCCAAATACTGTGCAAACACTTTGTTCATGAGAGCCATGAAGACAGCTGGTGCATTAATGGTCAAACCAAAGGGCATTACTAGAAACTCATAATGCCCATACCTCGTTCGAAAAGCCGTTTTCTGCACATCTAAATCTCTAACTCTCAACTGATGATACCCAAATCTCATATCTATCTTGGAAAAGTATGCTGCTCCTTGCAATTGGTCAAACAATTCATCAATCCTAGGCAAAGGGTACTTGTTCTTGACCGTCACTTGATTCAATTTCCTGTAATCAATACACATCCTCAATCTTCCATCCTTCTTCTTCACAAATAGAACCGGTGCTCCCCAAGGTGAAACACTTGGCCTAACAAAACCCTTGCCCAACAATTCTTGCAACTGAAGTTTCAACTCATCCAATTCTGCTGGAGCCATCCTGTAAGGTGCAATGGAGATAGGAGCTGTCCCTGGAAGAAGCTCTATAGTGAACTCAACTTCCCTAATTGGTGGTAATCCCGGGATTTCATCTGGAAAAACATCCGGAAAATCACACACAACGGGGATTCCCTCCACCCCTTGGGACTGTTTATCCTCCGTGATAAACGCTACATAAACTGTACATCCATTGTGAATCAACCTGCTTGCCTTAAGCACAGAAATGAACCCTGCTCTAGACGGTTTCCTGATCCCCTGAAACATCAATTCTGCTTGCTCTCCTTGCAATCTGAATGTTATGATTTTGCTAAAACAATCCAATTGGCTACCAGGTATTGCTGTAAAACAAAGTGTTAGTACGCAATAAATATGGCCAAATGGTTTCCTAGACGTCACACTAAGCAATTCTAACGAATTCACGAACTCTCACCACGATCCTAAGATCTTTCTAGTTTCTTTTAAGTGCCTGAAACAAGTCCCGCTCTGATACCAGTCCTGTCGCGACCCCGGACCGAGGCCGCGGCTTAGTGGTGGTGGTTATATTAGAGATGATTAAACCTCCCACAGGTTCCCGCGGTGAGGGTTCCGAAAAACACACAAGGAACAACCAACTCACATGATCAAGTATGCGGAAGCGCGTGGCAAATCACATCTTAACAAGTCATGACAGAATATAAACATAATGTCATTAAGACTAAAATATCAGAATGAAGACATAACGAGGCATTCTCATAATAATTCAAGTTACAAAGTTAACCAAGTATGTTAAGTTATTACAGTTCTCCAAAATAAGAGGCTAACAAAGGCCAATACAACTCCAAAAGTATATAAAAACCCAAAGAGGTGATCCAACGGAACTCATGACCCGTCCCAACGTCTAGATGATGTTGTCGGGTTGCCACTCACGGGCTAAGGTAGGCCCAACAGCCTCCTCCTGGCACTCCTCCTCAAAGGGATGGTCTCCTGCACCTGGTCACCAAAATACAAGCATCAAACACAACGGTTTGGCAAGAAATCATTTTAAGTGAAAGCATGTAAAACAATGTTTAAACGAGAGCATAAGGAAATACTTTATTAAACGTAAAACAAATACTTACGAAACACTTTTCTAAATCAAAGACAAACTAACATGAATGCATAACATATATATATATCATGAATCGTAAATCCACAAAGAGCCCATCCTTTCTCTATCATTTATAATGAAAAGAGTAAGCACACACGACAAGCACGAATATACATAATATAGCACGACACGATTCCCACAAATACGGGATTCCGGCCGCGGAACCGGACACGCTCGATGTGTAATAAATACACGACTAATCTGCAGTTAGTTCACATGTTTAAGGACCCCCAGACAGTGGATCAGACTGAAAGGGCAGTCCAAGCTCTGTGGTGTTCACTTGAGTTCATGAATGCACAAAACACGCGAAACACGATTCAAACATATCGAAAATAAAAGGGGAAATCACTTGTCACGACAAGACGAGGCACGACTAGCAAAATGCATAATATATATGCTCACAACTTATAAAAGTGATCCCCATTTAATACTTGAAACACATCTTCGAACGAGCTTATAAACTTGATTTCAAAACGAGTACACGATAAAACTTACGGTATTAAACCAACATTCAAAACACGATAATTTTATCAAATACATGCTTAGGCTATTCATTGACCCTTGGGTGATTGGAGCTCTATATCGAAAATACAAGGATTGGTGTCCCCGAAGTTAGTACATAGCATGGAGTTCCATTCACACAATGTCAAGTTAAAGTCCTTAATATAGCCTAGTTTTCAGATTTTAAAAGAAAATGCAAATGGGCAAAAATCTGCTTAAACAGGGGAAATTTCAGTGTGCCTGGTCTACCTGGCCCTTGGCCGGTCGACCGCGTACACTGTGAGCCCGGTCGACCGGCCAAGTCTCGGTCGACTCAGAGTTGTAACTTTAATTCCATGAACAGTGTTTTGGTCAGGTTCCAGAGAACCTGACTCTGTGTAGCCGGTCGACCGCGCCCCCTGGCCGGTCGACCGTGTGAACTGCGGAAACCGTAAATCCCGCAGTGCAGCAGGTCATCCAACTGGGACCAATCCCAGTGTCCCCGGTCGACCGCGCCCCTTGGCCAGTCGACCGCGTGAACTGCGGAAATCAGAACCCAGTTCTGATTCTGCAGTGCACTAGTCCATCCTTTCCTTCCTTTCTTTTCTACAATCTTTCCAACCTAATTAGCAAGTTAGATACATGAATATACATGCTATCAAGGCTCACATTGGGGCATTTATTTCATACTTAAACAAGTCATTAACATAGAAACCCATTTCAAAATCCTTCAAACCCTTTCTTATCAAAACAAATCCAAACTTCAACAAAAGCAAGACTTAATTAAAAGCAATGAAATCTGAAAGTTTGGAAAGCTATTTGGCATGCTTGCATTCTCTAAAATAAGATCATAACTTGATAACCTAGTAAAACAAAGTATTAATACCAAATAACAAATCCATGAACACAAATGCACAACAACTTAAATAGATTACTTGCCTTAGCCAAATGAACACAAGATTCTTCTTCAAGCACTCCTAACCAAAAGCCAAGAAATACAAAAAAACCCATGAAATCCATTCAAAAACTCACCCAAAGATACAACCAAGCAACCCATTTCGAAATGGTTGATACAAGTTAGAAAAACATGATCTTTGGAAGTAGAAAGAACTCTATTGAAGAGATGGGTTGAAGCTCTTACCTAGAGGTGCCCAAACAAGAAATGAAGAAGGAAATGGAGATCTTTCCCACCAAGAAACTTCGACAAAATGGTATAGATGGAAAGCTTAGCTTGAGAGGAAGAAGATGATGGTTTTAGAATTTCATTTGGAAGCTCCTAGCTCAAGCATTCAAGAAGAGAAGAAGAGGGGAAAAAGAGGGTTTTTCAACCTAGGTCAAGAAGAGTTGCAGGATTTTTGTGGAATGAGGAGAGAAAGAGGGGAAAAGTAGCTTAAGTGCTAGACAAGTGGGTCCCTTTTAGTGCCAATCTTGTATGAGTCAAAACATGGTCTTGTGGGCCTCAAATGAAGTCGACGAAGAAGGATAAAACGATCCTTGAAATATCTAGTTTCCAAAAAGTATATTTTTGACATGGTTTTGGGATCTCGAAAATCGTGTCCAGATTTGAGTGTGAAAAGGCTATTTTACCCTTTTTTGGCCAAAACTTGAGTTTCTGGGCTACAAACACAAATGGGCTAAACACGAAAGTTGCACATAATCATGAAACCAATCAAATGAAATAAAAATCACGATTAACACACAACCAAACATGATCTTCCCACGCTTGCACGTACACCTAGGCCTTCCTGAGTGTGCCTAGTAAACACTAAACGTTCTCGAACTCCCCAAAGCTATAACCATGACTAAAACTAATCACATTCTAACCCACGATAACTAACCCAATCAAGACTAAGCACTCACTAAGCAAACACTATTGGGTTAATCCTGGGTTGGGGTTTGATAGGATTTTAGACAAATTAGGACAAAAGAACTAATCTAAGGTATTCAAGGCCGTTTCTGGATAAAAAAGAATGTAATTTTTGCAATCAATAGCTTATATTTCGATTAAAACGCTTACTCAATGATTTAGGGGCATTTTAGGGTATTCTGAACTAGTATTCTACATTGAAATGCACTCTTGTGATTCTATATTGAAGTACGTATTTTTAAGATATTCTGAGATACTTTCCAATTTAAAATAGGTTTCGCAGGCGATACTACGGTTAGGAACGCATTACATGGGATTAATGGTCGTTTAAGACTTAAACCCGTGCTTCACGCCAGGAGGAGGGGATTATAGACAGCTCTGGAAAAATGTTGGCTCCAAATCGCGAATTTAAGGTTTTCAACGCTTTAAATGGTATTTAGAGTTGTTTAAGACCAAAACGCGGGCTTCGAGTAGTTCGAGTGCTATTTTAATTAAAAAATGCGTTCTATTCGGCTTTAGAAAAATGTTCTCTCTAAACTACATTTCACGTGATTCACAGTTAAAAGACGCACATTAGAAAATTCTTGAATATCTTTTTCAATTAAAATGTGTTTCGAGCAAATCCGGGCTTAAGAACTAATCTAGTGGGGGTTCTTAGTCATTTCTCAATGAAAATCGTATTTCGTGCAATCAAAAGCCTATATCTGGATGAAAAAGCGTGCCGGACAATTTCAGGGCATTTAAGGGCTTAATGGTCTAATCTTTTACTCTGAAATGTGTTTCATACAATTATGGGCGGAAATACAAGTTTTACGATATCCTAAGATACGTTTTCTTTTAAAATGTGTATTACGTGATTCTAAGATTAGGAACGCATTGTAGAGGGTTACGGGTTGTATAAGACTGAAACTCGTGATTCGGACAGTTCATAAGGAATTATAGGCGGGTCTGCAAAAATGTTGGGTGCAAACTTCGTTTTACATAGTTCACAAGTGAAATACGCTATCCAAAATTCGGTGTTATCCTTTTACTTTAAAGCGGATTTCAAAAAATTTGGGCAAAAGAAGTAATCTAATGGTATTCAAGGCCGTTTCTAGCTAATAAATAATGTAATTTTTGCAATCAATAACCTATATTTCAATAAAAATGTGTACTCAATGATTTAGAGGCATTTTAGGGTACTTTGAACTAATATCTGCATTGAAATGCACTCGTGTGTATTTATGTCGAAGTATGCATTTTAAGATGTTCTGGATGCTTTCCTATTTAAAATGGGTTTCTCAATCGATACTAAGGTTAAGAACGCATTACATGGGATTAAGTGTCTTTTATGACTAAAACCCGTGCTTCGCGCCGGGAGTAGGGGATTTTAGACAGCTCTAGGAACTGTTAGGAATTTTGTGTATTGCAATTTGATGGATGCATTATCATTTTAATCATCATTTGAATTTTCACACTTGCATTGATTTAGAAAAACTTGAAATCTTGATTTACACATGCATTGTTTTTTAGACTTATAAAACTATTGATTTATGCATATTTTGTTTTTAAACTTGGATGCATTTTAATTTGAAAAAGAGGTTTTATGAATCAAGTTAGCCTATGTTTTAAATCTTTCAAATCATTTTCTGCTTTTATGTTTCATGATTTTAAAAGCACTTAAATTGAATTAAAATCATGTTTCCATGCTTGATTCCATGGCCCAAAAGTCCCCACAAGAAATATCCTTGAAATATGCATTCTTTGGGGAAATTGGTCCCAGGCTCGGGTCGACCGTGCAGTGTGGCCGGTCGACCGGCCCAAGGGACCCGGTCGACCGAGCACACTGTGCGGTCGACCGGGAAAAGAGCCGTTGGGCTTCTTTTCAAACGGTCAGATTTATGACCGTTGAGCCCAGGTCGACCGCGCCATGTACCAGGTCGACCGGGGACACGCCAAAAGTCATGTTTTGACTATAAAATGAGGTTCATTCCCTTGAAAAAGTGGTTGATAAAAAGTTGAACATTTTAGTCTTCTTTGAGGTGTTTGGAGACAAAAGAAAGGGGATGAACTAAGAGAGATCAAGGGGTCTAATGGAAAGCTAAAGCTTGGATTCATGAAGTTAAATATCTAAGTAAGTTTTACTTTTCATTATCATATGTTTCATGCTTTGTTTAAATTATTGGTAAATTAATTTTAGCATGTTAACTATGATGTGTTGAATCCATCACTTCTCTTAATCTTTGATTTAAGTTGGATTGGATTCTTCACCCTTGATTTCAAACCAAGTTTGTTTTAAAACTTTATAAAATCTGTTTTGTCAAATCCTTTGATTTCTTTTATAACATGTCTCATTTACTTGGTTGAATCAAATTGTTGTTTTCATTCATTTAAACCTTAGTTAATCTTTTGCTTTTGAAAATAACATTGCACATGCATCACATGTTTAGACATAATTAATTTCATACAACTTGTGAGCTTTTGATTTTCATATCATCAACAAGTTAGTATTTTGTACATGTGATTTGCATTTCACTTCAATCAAATCTTTGTGTGCTTTAAACTTTAAAATGCATTAAGCGTACATTTATTGAGCCTTCATTTTAACTTGATTGAAGTTATCACACTCACACATCATGAACATACACCTTTGCATTCATATAGTGTTTGTGTGAGTTAGTTTTTCACTTTCATATCCGCCTAATTAAGAGGCATATTAATTGAGCTTAAATTGTATCTCTTTGAGTGTTTGTGTAGACACTTCTTTGAGAAGAAATCTTTATCTTGTAAAGGTTATTGCTTAGCCTAAGAAAAGCATTGTGTAAAGGTTATTGCTTAGCCTAGAAAAGCATCTTGTATAGGTTGTTGCTAAGCCTAGAAAAACAACATTGTTAGGTTATTGCTTATCTTTGGAAAGCATATTGTAGAGGTTATTGCTTAGCCTTTTTCAAAAGCATAAATAGTGGAAATCCGGTGGGGTGTTGAGACTCAAGCCGGTAGTGGATGTAGGCATTGAGGCCGAACCACTATAAATCATTGTGTAGTGGTGTTTGCTTTGTGGTGATTATTTTGTTTAAGCTTCCGCATATTGTATGTTAATCATCACATGTGACTAGTTGATTGTTAAAAAATTAAAATTGGCCATAATTAGTCATTAAGTGTAGATCACCCTATTCACCCCCCCCCCTCTAGGGTTAGGATCCCGGACTTTCAATTGGTATCAGAGCCTCGTGCTCTATTTTAGGATCAAGTGTTTTGGAACTCTTGATTAGGTGTAAAAACCTAGAGTCAAAACCCTACCGTTATATTTTCATGAAAATCATTAGAATGGATTCCACTATGTTAGATTGTATAGATTCTTGTTTAGATTCTTCTAGACCCCTCCTTCCCACATATGGAAATTCAAACCTGGAAATTAATGAATCTCAATTTGAATTAAAAGAGGAAGAAAATGTTGAAAATGAAGATGACCTTCAACAAGCCTATGAGGAATTATATATTTTTTTCCATAGAGCTTGATAAGAAAAATAAAAAATTAAGAGAAGAATCTAAAAGACTAAACAATGAATTAGTCTCTTCAAAAGATGAACTTAGAGACAAAGAAGAATTAATAAATTGTGTAGAATCTAAGTTCATGATCTCTTTACATAACCTATCTAATGTTCAAGATGAACTAAATGAATTAAAGATAGGATGTGATGAACTAAATAAGGAAAATTCTAAACTAAGAGATCATTTACAAAGGCAAGACAAAGACTTTAACAATTTAGAATCCAAGTTGAGTATCTCTAAGAAAGATTTATCTAATGCTCAAGATGAACTAAATAAAATTAAATTAAATTGTGATGAGCATAATAAAGATAACTTAAATCTAAGAGATACTTTAAAAAGACAAGATGAAAACATTATCTATTTAAAATCCAAATTAAACTTGTCTAATGATCAAAGTAATTTGCAAACCTTAGAACTTGGATCTAATGTTAATAAACTTAAACTTGAGTTAAAACTTGCCTATGAAGAACTTAACAAATTTAAGGGATTTGAAAATAAACTAACAAAAGTTAAAAATGAAAATTCAACCCTTATAACCCAAGTCACTCAACTTGAAAGCTACAAACAAAAGTATGAGTGCAAATTTACCCAAAGTGAAGAAAAATTTGAAAAGTTATTTAAATTGGCTAAATCTCAAGGAGATAGGACGGGTCTTGGTTACAATAAGAATATTTCTTATGACCCTAAATTCACCAACACTTTTGTGAAAGGTGAGTCCTCATTTTCTAGCACTCACACTTCCTTGCCCATGTCTAAATGTAATTATTGTGGCATTGAAGGGCATTTTTGTCACGCCCCCAAACCCGGGTCCCGACCGAGGGGGCAGGAGAGTTTGGGGAGGTGAGGGATGATTATATTTCTCCCAAGATCCGCGTGTGTGAGGATCCACAATCACAACACTGAATATTTTTGCGGAAGCTTTTGTGGCAATGCGACCCGGAGTCCGTGGACATCATCGGATTCCACGTCGCATACAACCCCTAGCATAAAGCCATCATTTTATGAACCATATCAGACTGGAATAAACCAACATAAATAAAATACAGAGCTGACAGTAACAGGATATTATTGTCGCGACCCCAGACCGAGGCCGCGGCGGTTAGTGTAGTAAAGATTGTTTTAAAAGATAAGATTAAACCTCCCACAGGTTCCCGCGGTGAGGGTTCCAAACAAATACACATGGAACAACCAACTTACATGAATTAAGTATGCGGAAGCGCGTGGCAAATCACATCTTATCACATCATGTCAAAATAGGAACATAATGACATCGAGACATAATATCAGAATGAAAACATAACGAGGCATTCCCATAAATTTAAGTTGTAAAGTTAACAAAGTATATTGAGCTATTACAATTCCCAATAAGAGGCCAACATAGGCCAATACAATACCAAAAGTATATCAAAATCCCAAAAAGGTGATCCAACGGAACTCATGCACCACCCCAACGTCTAGATGACGTCATCGGGTTGCCACTCACGGGCTAGGTTGGGCCCAACGGCCTCCTCCTGGCACTCCTCCTCAAAGGGAGGATCTCCTGCACCTGGTCACCAACATACAAGCATCAAACACAACGGTTTGGCAAGAAATCATTTTAAGTGAAAGCATGTAAAACATCGTTTAATCAAGAACATAAAGAAATACTTTGCTGAACACGAAACAATGCTTACGAAACACTTTCTAAATCGAGGACAAACTAGCATGAATGCGTACATATATATATCATGAATAGTAAATCCACATAGAGCCCATCCTTTCTCTAGCATTTATAATGCAAAGAGCAAGCACGCACGACAAGCACGAATATACATAATATAGCACGACACGATTCCCACAAAAACGGGATTTCCGGCCGCGGAACCGGACACGCACGATGTGTAATAAATACACTACTAATCTGCAGTTAGTTCACATGTTTAAGGACCCCCAGACAGTGGATCAGACTGAAAGGGCAGTCCAAGCTCTGTGGTGTTCACTTGAGTTCATGAATGCACAAAACACGCGAAACACGATTCAATCATATCGAAAATAAAGGGGGAAATCACTTGTCACGACAAGACAAGGCACGACTAGCACAATGCATAATATATATGCTCACAACTTATAGAAGTGATCCCCATTTAATACTTGAAACACAGCTTGAAACATATCGTGGAAATACTTGATTTCAAAACGAGTACCATATATTACTTGAAGTATCAAAACAAAGTTCAAAACGCGATAATTTTGTCAAGTACGTACTTGGGCTATTCAATGACTCTTGGGTGATTGGAACTCTGTTGTTAAAAATCTAATAATTGGTGTCCCCGAAGTTGCTTCGTATCTTGGAGTTCCAATCACGCAATGTCAGGTTAAAGTCCACAACATAGCCTAGTTTTTCTTTTCCAATCCTTAAAGGTGCATAAATGGGTTAAAATTTCTAAACAGGCTCTTCCCCAAAATTTTCAGGCAGCAGGCAGTTCGCTCGAGCGAACCAGGGGTCGCTCGAGCGGACAGCTTGCTGTCTGCGCCCGGACCAGGCAGTGGCCTGGTCGCTCGAGCGGACCCATGGTTCGCTCGAGCGAACAGGCTTCTGCCTGTGCTCGCTGAGTGCAGATATTGTACTCCTACTACATGGTCCACATGTCCATTCTTTTCTTCCTTTCTTTTCTACAATCTTTCCACTCTAATTAGCAAACTAAATACATGATTAACCATGCTATCAAGGCTCACATTGGGGCATTCATTTCAAACTTAATCAAAGCATTAACAAAGAACCCATTTCACAATACTTGAAACCCATTCATCTCTAAACAAATCCAAACTTCAACAAAAACAAGACCCATTTCAAAGATATGAAATTCTGAAAGTGTGGAAGGACATTAGATATGCTTGCATTGTCTAAAACAAGATCATAACATGAAAACCTAATAAATCAAAACCTTAATACCAAATGCAAATCCAAGACACACATGTACACCCACATAAAAAGATCACTTGCCTTAGCCAAATGAACACAAGTTCTTTCTTCAAGCACTCCAAACCAAAGGTCAAGCCAAGAACTACAAAATCCCATGAAAAAATCCATTCAAAACTCACCCAAAAACACAACCAAGCAACCCATTTAGAAATAGGTGCTATAAGTTAGAAAAACAAGATCTTTGGAGGTAGAAGAAACTCCATTAAAGAGATGGGTTGAAGCTCTTACCTAGAGGTGCCCAAACAAGAAATGAGGAAGAAAATGGAGATCCTTCCCACCAAGAAACTTCAAGAAAATTGTATCAATGGCAAGCTTGAGATGAGAGGAAGAAGATGATGGTTTTAGAATTTCATTTGGAGTCTCCTAGCTCAAGCATTCAAGGGAAGAAGAAGAGGGGAAAAGAGGGGTTTTCCCAGCCCTAAGTTTAGAAAAACTTGTAGAGATTTGTAGAATGGAGAGGAAGAGAAGGGAAAGGAGGTTAAGTGTTTGCAAGATGGGACCCATTAGAACTAATTCTTGTATCAAGGAAAACATGAACTTGCGGACCTCGGATGAAGTCGACGAAGAAGGATAAAACGATCCTCGAAATATCTAGTTTTCAAAAAGTATATTTTTGACATGGTTTTGGGACCTCGAAAATCGTGTCCAGATTTAAGTGTGAAAAGGCTATTTTACCCTTTTTGGCCAAAACTTGATTTTCTGGGCTTCAAACACACACGAGCTAAACACGAAAGTTGTACATAATCATAAAACCAATCAAATGAGATAAAAATCACGATTAACACACAACCAAACACAATCTTCCCACGCTTGCACGTACACCCAGGCCTTCCTGAGTGAGCCTAATAAACACTAAACGTTCTCGAACTCCCCCAAAGCTATAACCAAGGCTAAAACCAATCACATTCTAACCCATGCTAACTAAACCCAAATCAAGACTAAGCACACACTAAGCAAACACTATTGGGTTAAATCCTGGGTTGGGGTTTGACAATTATATTCCCAATATGTTCAAGTTACAAGTATCAATGTGCATTAATTACAATCCCAAGAAAGGCTAATAAAAGCCGAACAATACAAACTAATATCCACTACCCAAATGTGACGTATCTCCGATGTCAAGCACAATGTCTACAGGACATAGCCGACAAGACAACCTGCAACTCATGGCTCCACGGCCAACAACTCACAGCTCGGGGCGGGGAAACTGAACCTGAGTACCAAAATAGTGGGTCAAACACGACGGTTTGGCAAACGGGTGAAAAGACACAACCATAAGGAAAATACCTTGGAAAACATTTAAACCTGTCAAAACAATAGTTTCATAAAACGAGATAATCATTTATTCAAATACGTGTGCAATGTAAAACATGTAAGGTATCCAATGAAACGGGAACAACAAGATGGCAACCACACATAGCTAAGTCCTCTATCACCGAAGTGACATGAACATACCGGGATGTTGTCTCAGTCACCGAAGTGAGGAGATGCAACATAAGTAACATATACATAATATAATACAATACGGGACGGGACCACGGTAGCGAACCGGGTATCGGGACAAGACCACGGTAATAACCGGGTAGCGGGATCCAAACTGCAGCTGGCGGGACGGGAAGGGGTCTCCAAGCTGGTGGATCAAACCGGCAAGGAAAGCCAAGCTTAGTGGTGCCGACTCATAGGTCAAATCATGTAAAACAAGACATGTACAAATCATATGTATTGCACTTAAATAAACGGGCGGGACGGGGTGCTCAAAAGCACTAATTTCATTTCATTCGGGCATGTATAAACGGGCTAGCAAAAATGCTAAAATACACTTTCAATACTTTCGGGAAGGCTAAATCATAATTCGAGAAATTCGGGCTATTATCGAGATTCAAGACAAATCATAATTCGAGAAATTCGGGCTATTATCGGGATTCAATATAAATCAAGTGAATAAGGACCCCGTATGTCGATTGTAATGATTACTTGGTACTCCTTGAGTTTAGAGACATTCCAGGCTCTTTATGCGCTTTAGGTATTCAAACCTTAATCGAATTTTAAATAAACGAAACATAATAGAGAGGGGATCCTAAGCTCAACGTTAATCTAGTAGTACCTTACAACCTACTCAGTCATCGAAAGGAAAAACGGATTCGCGATACCCAAACAACCCAATTTCGCGTTTAGATAAAAGAAAGGATATCCCGTTGTTCCGTACCGTTCAAGATTGAATTAGATTAAGTACCGATACAACCGGATTAACCGTGAGGAAATGTCGGTTCAACCATCCTCAAAGGAAGTCAAACGGGTTCACAAAAGGTTCACTGGGTTCCATTTAAAGTCCATCTAATCATAGGGAAAAGGTCCATTGAAAGTCCATCTAATCATAGGGCAAAAGTCCTTTTAAAGTCCATCTAACAAAGGGCCAAAAGTCCCTTTAAAGTCCATCTAGCAAAGGGCCAAAAGTCCATTTTCAGCAGGTTTTCCAGTTGGGCCGGTCGACCTGGCCCATGGCCGGTTGACCGCATACACAGGGGGCTCGGTCGACCGCCCATGGGCCAGGTCGACCGGGAGTTGTCAATTAAATGGGATGAACAGTCTTTTGGTCAGGCTCCAGGGAGCCTGACCTCTGTGTCGCCGGTCGACCGCGCCCTTGGTTGGTCGACCGCGTACACTGCGGAACAGTGAATCCCGCAGTGCAGCAGGTCCTTCAGCTGGGGGCCTGTTCCAGTGTACCCGGTCGACCGCACCCCTTGGCCGGTCGACCGCGTACACTGCGTAACAGAACCCAGGTTCTGTTACAGCAGTGCAGTGGCCTTTCCATTTCTTCCAATCTTTTCTTCATTCTTTCTAACATGTTTAGCAATCTAATACTTAGATAAAACAAGCTATCAAGATTCACAAATGTGCATTTATTTCAAGTCTAAACAAGCCATTAATATCACAAAATACTTGATGAAATCATAATGCATTTTATCAAATCTCATTCAAATGTAAAAGTATCAAATCATCCACTTGCCTTGGGTCTTTAATCAATGAAAAACCAGCTCTAATCACACTTGCAAGCCAAGAACAAAATCTCTACAAAAACCCCCAAAAACAAACCCTAAAATGGGTCAAAACAAGCAATAAGAAGAGAGAGCTTCTAATAATGATAATGGGGCTTCTCAAGGACCATAGGAACATGAATCTAGAAGATTAGGGAGAGATCTTACCAATAGGTTCTCCAAATGATCAATGCAAGCCAAAAGAGGATCTTGTGGAGATGAGATTTCTTCAAAAATGGTACCAATAGGAAGCTCTTGAAGTTGTGAAGAAGATGATGGAGTCCTATTAGATGTTGGTGCAAGATTGGTTGTCTCTTGATGATAGAGAAGACAAGAAGAAGAAGAAAAGGGTGCAAGAAAAACCCTAGGCTCAGTTGTGCTGGAAAATGGAGAAGGGAAGGAAGAGATGGGTTCTCTTATAATCAATGAAAATGGGCTCCACCACTTAAGAACTTTGAAAGGCTAAAATAGTGGTTTTCGGGGCTTCGGATGAAATCGACGAAGAAGGAAGAAATGATCGTTGAAATATCTAGTTTCCAAAAAGTATATGTTTCACGGGTTTCGGGAATAACAATAATCCGGTACAGATTTAGTGTGAAAAGACTGTTTTGCCCTTGAAGCTAGAAAAGTCGAGTTTTGGGGTTTGGGACGGGAACGGGATCAACATGAAAGTTGAAGGTATTAACAAAACAAGTAAATCGGGATAAAATACAAGTCGAGAAAACCAAGATAAAACCTCAAATACACGTAAAGCCATAAACAGAGAACCCCCAAAGGGCCCCACACTAAAACCAAGACACTCAAAATATCCCAAAGTTATAATAAAGCTATTTTAATCCCAATTAAACCAAAAACCATGAAACACACTTAGAGCTAAACACAGCTCAAAAACACTAATCTGGGCCTCTCGGGTCGGGGTCTCACAATTTTAGGTTTGAGTGCAAATTAAGAAGAAGCCATGTGTCTAAACCCATCTTTGAACTCAAGAAAGTAGAATCAAAATCTATGAAGGGTAAGACTCTAAAAATCAAAGAAGACTCCAAGAAGATTAAACAAGTTAAATTAATTAAAAAGGAGTCTCCTAAGATAGATTCTAAAAAGGTTAAACAAGTTAAACCAATTATAAAAGAATCTATAAACAAAAAGCTTCTCAACCTATCTCCCTTAAATCAACCCATGAAAGAACTTTTGAAGAAAATATCTAAGTTAAATTTAAAATTCAAAAGTCAAATAAAGGGAGAAAATAAGAAGAAAAGAAATCAATCCCCTAAGAAGAAGAATCACCAACCTCAAAAGACTATTCACCAACCCAAGCTAAATTTAGTTAAAACTAAACATAATGGTGATAAGTCTAAATTAAAAATTTATCAAGTCAAATCTCCTATAGTTGGTGGGACTTCTAACCTAGACCTCAAAGATCAACCCTCTCAAGACCTTAGGTGGATTCCTAAAGTTATATACTTAGTCAAACCTTAAGGCCTTGAACCTCATTGACCAACCTATCCTTTATAGTTAAATCATATTGTTGGTCATGATCATTTGCATTTATGTTCTTTCATTAGTTACATTTCTTTAAATGCAATGTTTGTTTATAATCAATTGATTTTGTTTTCATGTACTTCTCTAGTTACATATTATGGTTTTTAAAATCATTTGATTATAATTTCATCATGATAGTTTTGCTTTTTGCTCACATTTAGTTATATCTCTTGCATTGCATTTCTATTCATGATCAATTGATTGTGATTACATAAGCTTTCATAGCTAAGTTTTTTCATGATCAATTGATGTTGGAAAATGTTCTAAGCTTTATTGGTTATATTTATAAAAGCATTTTCCTTGAATTTATTTCCTTGTGCCTAGTTATGAATATATCTTTTGAAAGGAAATAAAGTTTACAAACAATTTGCTTCTTTACTCAACAAAGTCACATTCTTTCAAAAGCAAATTGATTTTGATGTTTTACATTGCATGGTTGGGTATGGTCTCATTGATTTGCATATTTTTCTTAACTTTGTATATCTTTTCATTAATGCAAATTGATGTTGTTTATGCTCTTTTTAGTAAAATCTTTTCTTTCATGATCATTTGAGTTTCAAAAGTACATATGAGATTTTATATGCTACACTCATTTGATATGATATTCATATCCCTTTCCATTGCATTGTAAGCTTAGTACATTTGCTAAGAGTAGAGATTTGGCATGATAGATTAATGGATCATCTTAGATGAATTAGATTTAAACCATTGTTCTTTATAGGTAAATCCATATATGAGATCCATTTTCATCTATATGTGATCTATGATATCCTTCTAACTTCATACCTACTTGTGCACACATGGTTGTATTCTTTGTTGATGATATGGTATGAGTTAGATCTTGATTGTGATTGATCCTCTCTATGCAAATGTCAATGAGTTCCTTGTATGGTTGTAATCTTAGTTATATTTGAAGATACCATACTAGATAAAATCCATCATTTATGCTTTTTAAGTCATTATTTTTGAAATGGATGGTTATGATGTTGTTTCATGTATATTCTCTTAAAGATGTCATTCTTATACATGTTTCAACTTCATAGTAGTGATCTTAATCATATGAACCTCTTTGAAATCTATTACTTGTATTTTATAGTTATATCTATTGTTTGATGGATATCTTAGATGTTGACTTCATATGATTTTGACACTTTGTAAATTGCATGTTCTTCTAAGTTATATCTTTTTATGCAATTTCTCATGTTCATCACTATGCTCATTAGTTATATCTTTAAAAGTGATGAATATCCTTTTATAATGCTTGATGGAATTTTGTGTTTGTCACATTCATGCTCTTAATCATGTTTTCAAATTCAATTGGTTTCAATTGGTATAATTTTCGATTGTTGTAATATCCAATTGATGTCATATCTTGAGAATGTGATAGACCATGAACATTGGATTGAACTTTATAGTTATATATTTTTGTTCCATGTTTCATTCCATTAGCATCATAATTTTCATGTTTGCCACCCTCTTGCTCATATAGGAAATATCATGACCACCATGGTTATGTAATCATAATATTGGTTGGTTAATAGTTGAGGTTGGTTTCATGTTTGAATTTCATTTCATTCATCTTGCATATGATAGTCATATTTAATGATTGGATGAAATGATTTCAAAACTTTCATAGCATATGATTTTCATAGTTATATTGATTGATGCTATGTTGAGTAATCCCCATAACATCATGGATAGCTCCATTTGGATAAACCCTAATAGGTATATTCCTTAACTCCATTTTAGAGTGATTGTTTTAATAATCATATCCTTCAATCTCAATTGGTATATTTGTTTTATATATATATTCCAATTGGTATCCATGATCTTTATATTGGCAATTTGATCATATTGAGCTCTATAGTTATATGTGTCTATTTCTTTCCTTGAAGTTTTTCCTCAATTGGTAAAACCATCTTCTTCTTGTTCCAAATAGTTAAATATTTGTCAAAAGTTTGACAAAAGGAGAGAATGGATTGAGGGGGAGTGTAAACCTTCATAGGAAGTACTAGTTTTGATCAAATTCACCCTTGTATTGGCTCTTTACCCTTTTAGATTGCTATTCATACATGATGGCCTGTTATGAATTTCATTTTCAATTTCTTTTGTTAACAAGTGCTACTCAAAGGTATTTTCTTTGTTTCATGTGTGTAGGATCCTTTGCAATTTAATGTCAAAGGGGAAGAGAGTGTTCAAGTTGTCTAAACGGGGAGAGAATGCATATCTTGCCAAAAGGGAGAGAGTGCATGGTCAAAAGGGGAGAGTGAAAGAAGAGAAAGCTTGGGAGCTAAAAGAAGATGCTTGGCCAATGAAAAGTAAGCTTGAAGAATGATCAAGCTCCAAGCATCAAGAAGATTGAAGAAAAAGAACTAGAGCCCAAGCTAAGAGAAGAAGCATTCAAGAGATTTCAAGACTTGTCCAGCTTAGGGGGAGCTGAAAACTCAGTGTGTAAATTCGGTGTTGAGTAAGGTTTGCCATCAAATTGCAAAGGGAGAGATTGTTAGGAATTTTGTGTATTGCAATTTTGATGGATGCATTATCATTTTAATCATCATTTGAATTTTCACACTTGCATTCATTTAGAAAAACTTGAAATCTTGATTTTCACATGCATTGTTTTTTAGACTTGTAAAACTATTGCTTTATGCATGTTTTGTTTTTAAACTTGGATGCATTTTAATTTGAGAAAGAAGTTTTATGAATCAAGCTAGCCTATGTTTTAAATCTTTCAAATCATTTTAGGATTTTATGTTTCATGATTTTAAAAGCACTTAGATTGAATTAAAATCATGTTTACATGCTTGATTCCATGGCCCAAAAGTCCCCACAAGAAATATCCTTGAAATATGCATTCTTTGGGGAAATTGGTCCCAGGCCCGGGTCGACCGCGCAGTGTGGTCGGTCGACTGGCCCAAGGGACCCGGTCGACCGAGCACACTGTGCGGTCGACCGGGAAAAGAGCCGTTGGGCTTCTTTTCAAACGGTTAGATTTATGACCGTTGAGCCCGGGTTGACCGCGCCATGTACCAGGTCGACCGGGGACACGCCAGAAGTCATGTTTTGACTATAAAATGAGGTTCATTCCCTTGAAAAAGTGGTTGATAAAAAGTTGAACATTTTAGTCTTCTTTGAGGTGTTTGGAGACAAAAGAAAGGGGATGAACTAAGAGAGATCAAGGGGTCTAATGGAAAGCTAAAGCTTGGATTAATGAAGTTAAACCTCTAAGTAAGTTTTACTTTTAATTATCATATGTTTCATGCTTTGTTTAAATTATTAGTAAATTAATTTTAGCATGTTAACTATGATGTGTTGAATCCATCACTTCTCTTAATCTTTGATTTAAGTTGGATTGGATTCTTCACCCTTGATTTCAAACCAAGTTTGTTTTAAAACTTTATAAAACATGTTTTGTCAAATCCTTTGATTTCTTTTATAACATGTCTCATTTACTTGGTTGAATCAAATTGTTGTTTTCATTCATTTAAACCTTAGTTAATCTTTTGCTTTTGAAAACAACATTGCACATGCATCACATGTTTAGACATAATTAATTTCATACAACTTGTGAGCTTTTGATTTTCATATCATCAACAAGTTAGTATTTTGTATATGTGATTTGCATTTCACTTCAATCAAATCTTTGTGTGCTTTAAACTTTAAAATGCATTAAGCATACATTTATCGAGCCTTCATTTTAACTTGATTGAAGTTATCACACTCACACATCATGAACATACACCTTTGCATTCATATAGTGTTTGTGTGAGTTAGTTTTTCACTTTCATATCCGCCTAATTAAGAGGCATATTAATTGAGCTTAAATTGTATCTCTTTGAGTGTTTGTGTAGACACTCCTTTGAGAAGAAATCTTTATCTTGTAAAGGTTATTGCTTAGCCTAAGAAAAGCATTGTGTAAAGGTTATTGCTTAGCCTAGAAAAGCATCTTGTATAGGTTGTTGTTAAGCCTAGAAAAACAATATTGTTAGGTTATTGCTTATCTTTGGAAAGCATATTGTAGATGTTATTGCTTAACCTTTTTCAAAAGCATAAATAGTGGAAATCCGGTGGGGTGTTGAGACACAAGACGGTAGTGGATGTAGGCATTGAGGCCGAACCACTATAAATCATTGTGTAGTGGTGTTTGCTTTGTGGTGATTATTTTGTTTAAGCTTCCGCATATTGTATGTTAATCATCACATGTGACTAGTTGATTGTTAAGAAATTAAAATTGGCCATAATTAGTCATTAAGTGTAGATCACCCTATTCACCTCTCCCCCCCCCCCCCCCCCCCAACCTCTAGGGTTAGGATCCCGGACTTTCAGGAACAATACTAAGGTTAAAAACGCATTACATGGGATTAAGCGTCGTTTATGACTAAAACCCGTGCTTCGCGCCGGGAGTAGGGGATTTTAGACAGCTCTAGGAACGCATTACAAGGGATTAAAGGTCGTTTAAGACTAGGGTTAGGAAACCTGTGCTTCGAGCTGGGTGTAGGGGATTCTAAACAGCTCTGGAAAAATATTGTCTCCAAAACGCATTTCACGGAATTCTAATTCGTTTCTATCCGAAATACACAATTTAGTATATTCAATGATACTTTTCTCTCTAAAATGGGTTTCAAGCGAGTCTAGGGTTAGGTACGCTTCATATGGTATTTAAGGTTGTTTAAGACCGAAACACATTCTTCGGGCAATTCGAGCGCTATCTTAATATTAAATCGCATTCTATATGGTTCTAGGAAAATGTATGCTTTAAAACGCGTTTCATGTTGTTTGCGGCTGAAAAACACACTCTAAAAAATCTTGGGATATCTTTTTTTCCTTTAAAATGAGTTTCACGCAACTTTGGACTTAAGAAGTAATCTCATGGGATTCTAAGCGACTTCTTACAGCAAACCGTATTTGGTGCAATAAATAGCATATATTTCAATCACAACGCATGCTGGGGGATTCAAAGGCATGTCAGGGCATTATAGTTTAGTCCTTTACTTTGAATTACATTTTTTACGATTCAATATTAAATCGCGTTCTATGCGGTTCTAGAAAAATGTAAACTTTAAACCACATTTCACGCTATTCGTAGTTGAAAGACGCGCTCTAGAAAATTTTGAGATATCTTTTTTCCTTTAAAACGAGTTTCATGCAAATTCGGTCTTAAGTAATCTCGTGGAATTTTAAGTGACTTCTGACAGCAAACCGTATTTGGTGTAATCAATAGCATATATTTCAATCACAACGCATGCTGGGGGATTCAAGGGCATGTCAAGGCATTATGGTTTAGTCTTTTACTTTGAATTGCATTTTTTACAATTTTTAGCTGAAATATGCATTTTAGGATATTCTAAAATTGTTGTGTTTGGATCAGGTTTTGGAAAGAAATAAAAATGCTAAATAAAGTAAGTAACCATGCAAATATAGAAACTCTAAATAAAACAAGTATCCATGCCAAATTAGAAATTATAATTTTAGTAAGTCCTCTCTTCCACGTGGCCCAATGCGGAAAGACGTGTTGGACTTCTTTATTTTCCAAACTCTTTGGGATTCCTCAAACTCTTTGAGTAACTCCAAACTCTTTGTCCATCACAAACTCTTTAATCAAGAGTCCATCGTCACCATCTATCTTGACTTGAAAGCCGCCGGAATTTACAAATAATAAAAATTAAAAAATACATAAAATTCCTATATCTCAAAAATTGAGATTTACATGGTAATCTATTAATAGAAATAAAATGGGCTTTGGAAACCATCATGCCTTGCCCTTTCGCGGGAAAACCAAGGAAACCATGATGACCTTTACAAGTTGCCCAACATAACCAATAATAATAACAAAAATAGAAACTTGTAGAGCCACATGGAGAGGATAACAACCTGCAAGGTTAGTATCACATATACAATAGAAACTAGGGCTAAGAAGGTGCCATTCATCATGATGAAAAAATCGAATTGTCAAAACAAACAGCGGTCCTACACGCTCGAGCGGAGATGAACCCGCTCGAGCAGGCACTTCACACCAGGTCCGCTCGAGCGGGGATGAACCCGCTCTCGCTCCAGACACCCTGTTGGAAGAAAAACAACAATTTTTGCCCAATCAATTCCTTCTCATGCGCGCATACAGAAAACGTAATACATGCAAAAAAAGAAAAAAAAATCAAAAACTGATCCTTACACAACCCTAAATCCATCCACTCCACATCTCATGTAGAGATTAGAAGACCGATCTAACACGATGAGAATCTAGGTATCGCTCTGATACCAATTGTTGGAAGTAGGTGGGCCTCGTGGATAGGTATTTACAAACTTTTGACACATTTGATGCAGGGATCAAATACCCATAAGGCCAAAAACCCAACCCTGAGATCTAAAACCCTAATCTCATTCATTAAGATCAAATAATCCATCAAGAAGATAGATCAAGAAACAAACAAGCACAACTAAATCTATTAAAATAAATAGATGATAGATATATACCTTTGAAGCTTGGTTGCGCTCAAATTGAGAAGTTGAAACTTGATCTCTACGAAACTCTTCGCATATTTTAATGTCCTTTTTCCTCTGTGTTCTTCCACGCTACAACCCTCTTAGAAAACTTCTTAAGGAGAATGGTGGGATCTCCAAGTAGAAAAAAAACCCTAGCACTCTTGTAGGAAACCAAAGGGGATAGAGGAGAAAAAGAGAGAAAAACTTAATCAACCACCATATATGTCATTAGTAGCAAGAAACAATTTCCTTTTTTGATAAATGAGGACTATACAAATTCATGTCCTCATAAGAAAAAAATTAAATTTTGCTAAATAAGGAGAACTATACAAATTCATGTCCTCATAAGAGAAAATTAAATTTTGCTAAATAAGACGAGGAAGAGAGGAAAAGACAGACCTAGAAATATTAGACGACGCAGTGACGAATCCACAAATAATAATGGTGAAGCAATGAAAGGCACTACATCAGATGGAATTGGGGTTGCATGCATGTGCAATCAGGCAGTGAAGAGGAGAGGAAGATAGACCTGAAAATATCAGACGAGGCAATGACGAAACCAGAAACAATGGTGAAGAGCGAAAGGAATTGCATGAAATTCGGGTTGCATGTATGTGGGTCCACTATGAGATCTTCTTTGAAGACACCTTGCATGTAAGGGGCCACATGTAACATCTGAGTAAGCAACACCCATCGAAAGATATGAAGCAAGCATAAGAAAAAAGCATACACAGATAATTACTATAAAAAAAAAAAAAAAAAAAAAAAAAAAAAAAAACCTTAAGAAGAGTCATAATAATCAGAGAGAAACTTGTTAGTATTAAATGAAGGATCAACGTGAACGGATAACATATCAAGTAACACAATAAATTTTTGTCTTAGGTCATGGAAAGATATGAAGCAAGCATAACAAAAAAGCATACACAGATAATTACGAAAAAAAAAAGCTTAAGAAGAGTCATAATAATCAAAGAGAAACTTGTTAGTATTAAATGAAGGATCAATGTGAACGGATAACATATCAAGTAACTGAGACTTAGAATCATGAGAAATTCATGAGGTTCCTTTGGGAGATCCACCCCCAAAATATTAGCATTAATCCCATCAGCCTTTTAGTCCTATCCTACTTTCTAGTTGCTTTTGTTATTCTGAGACATTTGCATGTAGAAGAGAGAACATGAAATAGTTGAAGATTACCAAAGCAAAATTCCATTCTTTGTAATCTCAAGAAGATGAACACATGAAAGCCTTAAAAATATTTATTCTTATGAATTCAGCTTAGTACTCAAGGATCTAAAAGGTGGAATATACAGTTTTACTGCAAAATCCACTTACAATTTCATCCTCATGACTTAAAGAAGTGCATTAAACACTTATAATCTTCATCCTTATTCGAACTTGAATTCAATAAGACAAAGAATTGAGTTGAGACTAAGGGGAACATCAATGCAAGATTTCAAAAAGGTAGAGTTTGAATAAGTAAAAACATTAAAGGTGGAGAATTACCCATACTAGTTTGTTGAAGCATGAACAGGTGTCGCTCGAATGGCCAGTGGCATAATACTCTCTCTTGCTCCACGCTCAATAATCCATATAAGTGTCAGGATCCTCAGCCTCGCACTAAAAAACACACAATACACGGCTTAGGCCAACTATACCAATTAAGTAATCATTGATAAATGCTCAATGACATTCCAACATAGATTGTCAACATACACGTGGATTGTAGCAAACAAACAAGAGTCCTATGGAAATAAAACGTTTGTTATTTGTGGTAAATACAAAGTCATGCCAGTAATTATTTCCATGTTCTCTCTAGTGAAACCATCTTTGTTATTGTCGCGACCCCGGACCGGGCCATCGGGCCTAATCCGGGATCGGAACTGTTAATATAATAATATGATGTATGATTGTGCATGTGTAAATTAAATCCAACTCCAAAACAAAACGTATACGAGCCCATCAAGAAGGATGCCACTCGTACAAGCGATTTCCCACAGGTGTCCGCGGTGAGGATAACACATTAACATGAATATTTCTTTTATGTGCGGAAGCGTGTAGCAAATCTATATTTCATACATTCATGTCCAAGATACAAGATTAAAGCATGTTTCATACTAGTATCAAAATGAGCAATGATCATTAAAGCTATAACCCCAAAATAAAGTTAAGGTTTACAACAAAGTAGTTTAATTACATTGATCCCAAAAATAGAGGCCAACAAAGGCCAATATGAATAAAGTACCAAGTTTCCCAAAAGAATGGTTAGACACAACCCAAAATGTGTTACGCAACTCAAGCACCCGAATGTCTAGACGACATCATCGGCGTGCCACTCAACTAATTGCTGCGGTTCACCAACCGCAACCTCGAGCTCCTCCTCGGGGAGACTAACAACGGGACCTGAGTACCAAAAACAAGGGTCAAACACGACGGTTTGGCAAACGGGTGAAAAGACATAACAATATAGAAAATACCTTGAAAATCATTTAAACCTGTCAAAGCATTAAACTCATAAAACAAGAGAAACATTTGATCAAATACATATGCAATATAAAAACATATAAGGTATCCAAGGAAATGGGAAACAGACAAGATGGCAACCACACATAGCTAAGTCCTCTATCACCGAAGTGACATGAGTATATCGGGATGTTGTCTCAGTCACCGAAGTGAGGAGATGCAACATAAGTAACATATACATAATATAATACAATACGGGACGAGACCACGCCAGCGAACCGGGTATCGGGACAAGACCACGGTAATAACCGGGTAGCGAGATCCAAGACTGCAGCTTGCGGGACGGGAAAGGGTCTCCAAGTCGGTAGATCAAACCGGCAAGGAAAGCCAATTTTAGTGGTGCCGACTCATAGGTCAAATCATGTAAAACAAGTCATGTACAAATCATATGTAATGCACTTTAACAAACGGGCGGGACGGGGTGCTCAAAAGCACTAATTTCATTTTCAAACGGGAAGTGCATGTCGGGACTAGCAAAAGCTCTAGTTTCAAATTCAGTGTTTTCGGGAATGATAAATCACATTTCTTGAAATTCGGGACAAGTATCGGGATTCGATATAAATCAAGTGAATAAGGACCCTGTATGTCGATTGTGATGATCACTTGGTACTCCTTGAGTTTGGAGACATTCCGGGCTCTTTATGCACCTTAGGGATTCAAACCCTAATCGACTTTTAATTAAACAAAACATAAAAGGGATGGGATCCTAAGTACAATGTTAATCTAGTAGTACCTTACAACCTACTCATTCATCGAAGGGAAAACGGATTCGCGATATCCAAACAAACCAATTTCGCGTTTAGATAAAAGAAAGGATATCCCGTCGTTCCGTACCGTTCAAGATTAAACTAGGTTAAGTACCGATACAACCGGATTAACCGTGAGGAAATGTCGGTTCAACCATCCTCAAAGGAAGTCAAACGGGTCCACAAAAGGGTCACTAAGTTACATTTAAGGTCCACCTAAACATAGGGCAAAAGTCCATTTTTCTGCAGGGTTTCCAGTTGGGCCGGTCGACCTGGCCCATGGCCGGTCGACCGCGTACACAGTGGCTCGGTCGACCGGCCATGGGCCAGGTCGACCGGGAGTTGTAACTTTAAATAGGTGAATAGTGTTTTGTCAGGCTCCAGAGAGCCTGACCTCTGTGTCGCAGGTCGACCGCGCCCTAGGCCGGTCGACCGAGTGCTCTGCAGAACTGAGACTCCCGCAGTTCAGCAGGTTGCCCAACAGGGGGGGCCTGTTCCAGTGTCGCCGGTCGACCGCGTGAACTGCGTAACAGAACCCAGGTTCTGTTACAGCAGTTCAGTGGTTCTTTCCCATTTTCCTATCTTTTCTACATTCTTTCCAAATCTGATTAGCAATCTCATAGATGAATAAAACAAGCTTTCAAGAGTCAATATAAGCATTTATTTCAAATCTAAACAAGTCATTAATACCTCCAAATATTAGGTAAAAACATTAATGCATTTCATCAAAACTCATTCAAATGTAAAAATGTCAAAACATCCACTTGCCTCAAGTCTTTAATCAATGAAAATCAAGCTCTTATGCACCTTTGCAAGCCAAGAGCAAAAGCTCTACAAAAACCCCCAAAACAAACCCTAAAATGGATCAAAACAATGAAGGAGAAGAGAGAGCTTTCAAAAATGGAAATGTAGCTTCTCCACGGCTAGAAGAACACAAATCTAGGAGATTAGGAAGAGATCTTACCAATAGGTTCTCCAAATGAGCAATGCAAGCTAGAAGAAGATCTTGGAGAGATGGGATTCCTCCACAAATGGTACCAATGGAGAGCCCTTGGAATGGAGAAGAAGAAAATGAAATCTTTTGAGATGATGGTGCAAGTTTGGTGATGCTTGAGCAAGGAGAAGAAGAGAAAAGTGCACCAAAAACCCTAGGTTCAGTTGTTGCTGGAAAAAGAGAGAATGAGGGAGATGGGTTCCCTTTTATAAGCTACACAAGTGGGCTCCACCATCTAGTAACCTAGTTGGGCTGAAATAGTGGTTTTTGGGGCTCCGGATGAAATCGACGAAGAAGGAAGAAATGATCGTCGAAATATCTAGTTTCTAAAAAGTTTATGTTTCGCGGGTTTCGGGATTAACACTAATTTGGTACAGATTTAGTGTAAAAGTATTGTTTTGCCCTTGAAGCTAGAAAAGTCATGTTTTGGGGTTTCGAACGGGAACGGGATCAACATGAAAGTTGAAAGCAATAACGAGATAAACAAAACGGGATAAAATACAAATCAAGAAAACCAATATAAAATCTCAAGCACACAAAAAGCCATAAACAAGGAACCCCAAAAGGGCCCCACTAATACTAAAGTACTCAAAATCCCCAAAGCTATTTCAAAGCTATTCTAAACCACTAAACCAAACTCCACAAGACAAATCAAGACTAACACGCAACTAACTAAGCACTAATCGAGATCACTCGGGTCGGGGTCTTACAGTTATGAGATAAGGTTCTCACCAAAACAACATTAGTTAGAAGCCTCTCTAAAAAACAATATCATAATTAAACTGTAATCTAAGAACGTCTATTTTCTCTCTTCCGGATTTCTTTTTTAGAGTCAAATCAGCATTATAAATTACTTAAGCAAACACCTAATCATCTAAAATTAAATTACTTAAGCAAACACCTAATCATCAAAAATTCAAGAAATAAGAAAATCAAATATATACTAATAAATATAATTAAGATTACCAAGAAATATTATGCAAAAAATACTCAAGTCGATATGGGACCCTTTCTCAATCAACATTAAATTCAAAGAAATGGCTATAATCTGAGTACAAAGGGCATAAGAAAACTTAGTTTGGTTACTAGTTTCTGAAGTAAATATATGGCTACAATCAGTTACCACCATATCCACCCATCATGGCCCATCAATTACTAAAATGAAGTAAGAAAACAATGGCAATTGAAGAATACACTGCGTTCATCGATTTTTCACGTATAATGCAATGATGCAAAAAAATCTACATGAGTATAATTGTGAATTTTGAGAAAATTAACGCGATAATAAGATAATGCAAAAGAATAATTTCATGAAAATCATGGAGTTTAATGAATTTTGACCAATTATGACTTGAATTCCACCATTGAATGCTGGAATAAAATTCAATGAAATCTAGTTATCCTAAATAAGTCCATAAATCTACATGAAATAATGACAATATGATGCAATTTCATGGATCAATACGCCCTCCGACCAACATTTTGCAAAAGATGTGAAAAGGTGAAGTTAACTAACCTAACCGAATCTAACCTAAAAAAAAAAACTAATGCAAAAAACAAAAGTCACTTTCGCTAGTACTCTCAACTGCATTTAGCATACGCAATAAGCCCTTATACCCCTAGGCTACCCCAGTGGACGAATTGTGCTTCGTGAGGTTTTGCCATGAATATACCCACAAAACTCAAAAAAAAACTAAAGAAATCAAAAGAAACTCTCTCAAAAAAAGAAATTATAAACATTGGATACTCTCGATTCTCAGAATAGTCAAAGCAAAGACAAATTTGAAATACGATTCACCAATCTCATCTTTGGAAAGAAAATTTCAAAATCATGCTAAATATGATTGTGCACGATGAAAAAGTACGTATACATCAAAAAATAAGTGTTAAATGCTCTACTAGAAACCCCGTAAAAACGACTCAATCAAATAATCCGGTCCACCTAGACTTAGCACAAAATAAAAAAGATTTCCTCTCAAGGCAACCATGATGGATTTCGCACTATTGTTTTTCAAAAGGCTGTGAAATTTCAGTGACAAGCTTCTCTCTTTCTTCTTTTTTCTTTTTCCTTGATTTTTTAATCCTTTTCAACGGTCCCCAACAATAGGCAGCCTTTTTCATGTACTCAAATCAAGGCAACCATGATAGCTTTCGCACTATTGTTTTTCAAAAGGCCGTAATATTTTTTCCTTTTCAACTGTCCCCAACAATAGGCAGCCCTTTTCATGTACCCAAATCAAGGCAACCATGATGGCTTTCGCACTATTGTTTTTCAAAATGCCGTAATTGTTTTTCCTTTTCAACGGTCCCCAACAATAGGCAGCCCTTTCCATGTACTCGAATCAAGGGTGTACCCCAATCAAGGCAACCATGATGGCTTTCGCACTATTGTTTTTCAAAAGGCCGTAATTTTTTTTCCTTTTCATCGGTCCCCAACAATAGGCAGCCCTTTCCATGTACCCGAATCAAGGGTGTACCCAAATCAAGGCAACCATGATGGCTTTCGCACTATTGTTTTTCAAAAGGCCGTAATTTTTTTTCCTTTTCAACGGTCCCCAACAATAGGCAGCCCTTTTCATGTACCCAAATCAAAGCAACCATGATAGCTTTCGCACTACTGTTTTTCAAAAGGCCGTAATTTTTTTTCCTTTTCAACGTTCCCCAACAATAGGCAGCCCTTTCCATGTACCTGAATCAAGGGTGTACCCCAATCAAGGCAACCATGATGGCTTTCGCACTATTGTTTTTCAAAAGGCCGTGAATTTTTTCCTTTTCATCGGTCCCCAACAATAGGCAGCCCTTTCCATGTACCCGAATCAAGGGTGTACCCTAATCAAGGCAACCATGATGGCTTTCGAACTATTGTTTTTCATAAGGCCGTGATTTTTTTTTTCCTTTTCGACAGTCCCCAACAATAGGCAGCCCTTTTCATGTACCCGAATCAAGGGTGTACCCCAATCAAGGCAACCATGATGGCTTTCGCACTATTGTTTTTCAAAAGGCCGTGATTTTTTTTCCTTTTCGACGGTCCCCAACAATAGGCAGCCCTTTTCATGTACCCGAATCAAGGGTGTACCCCAATCAAGGCAACCATGATGGCTTTCGCACTATTATTTTTCAAATAGCCGTGATTTTTTTTTCCTTTTCGACGGTCCCCAACAATAGGCAGCCCTTTTCATTTACCCAAATCAAGGGTGTACCCCAATCAAGGCAACCATGATGACTTTCGCACTATTGTTTTTCATAAGGCCATGATTTTTTTCCTTTTCGACGGTCCCCAACAATAGGCAGCCCTTTTCATGTACCCGAATCAAGGGTGTACCCCAATCAAAGCAACCATGACGGCTTTCGCACTATTGTTTTTCAAAAGGCCGTGATTTTTTTCCTTTTCGACGGTCTCCAACAATAGGCAGCCCTTTTCATGTACCTGAATCAAGGGTGTACCCCAATCAAGGCAACCATGATGGCTTTCGCACTATTGTTTTTCATAAGGCCGTGATTTTTTTTTTCCTTTTCGATGGTCCCCAACAATAGGCAACCCTTTTCATGTACCCGAATCAAGGGTGTACCCCAATCAAGGCAACCATGATGGCTTTCGCACTATTGTTTTTCAAAAGGCCGTGAAATTTCAGCGATAAACTTTTTCTCTTTCTTATTCTTTCTTTTCTCTTGATTGTTTTTTCCTTTTCAACGGTCTCCAACAATAGGCAGCCCTTTTCATATACCCGACTTGATTCACTAATTTGTGGACAAATCCACCCAGATGAACCAGGAAACCTATTAAACTAAGGTTTGGTTTTCCTTCGTACATTCAATCAAGTCGTTAAAAAATGGAATTCAAAATTTCACATTTAAAGGTTTTGAAAATGTATAAGAACTGTGTAATGTGAAAAGAATCAAAATTTAGCACTCCTTCAAAAAGATTTCGGCAAACAAAAACACTCTCGTCTAAATTTTGACAATTCTAAAATTCAAGCTATCTTCCGTTTATCGAAAATTCTCTCAAAAAATTTCTTTTCAAAAAATTCTAAAAAGCCAAAGATAAACAGCAAAAATTCTAGTAAGAAATTTAATAAACTTCCTAAATATAAAAAATAAAGCAAAAGGTGCATGAAAATTGTCTAAAAATAGGCGTGTTCTTGTCCCCACCCCCAAACCTATGATGAACATCCTACTCCTGTTATGCATGCAATGCAAAAGAATATAAAACATGAGGAATAAAAGTACAGGAGGGGAAAGTGAAGACACCGGAGAACGTGAAACTTTTTCGAACCTTGTCAATGGTTAGACAAAACCCACAAAAACAAACAAAAAGAAAAAGAAATTACCCTACTGGCAACACAACTTGGAATCCACCCAGATCCCAGAAAGAATTTAGTTGTATGCCCATTGTTAGAAAGCTTTGCTGGCTATTTGCCATGCCTATAGCTGTCCAAACTGTGCTATTACCCAATTAAATTAAATCATTCAACTTGAATTGTGGTTTTTTTTTCTCAAATGATGATATTTGCATTAAGTAGGGAGATGATGTTACATCAAAGGGTGTAAAAGCTCAACATCAAAAGGACAAAAATACAGAAGTACTATCGATCTGGTCTAAAAAGAAGATTCATACTTGAGAGATTTTAGGTTAAGTCCTCTAAGTAACCAGGAAAAGAAGGGTTGGTTGGTCATTCAACCTCATTACATATGCTATGGTACCTTATGTCTTCAATCAGTTTATGGTTTTTACATAATAAAAAAAAAAGAAAATATAAATAATAACTTGGATAGTGAAAACAATGCTTCATGATGAGAAACAATGATCCGTCACAAAATAATGTTCAAACAGGACCCTATAAAAAGCATAATTCCCAATAACCTTATAGAACTGTTACTAAAGGTATTAACTTAATAGACCATAAAAGAAAAGGCATGCTACAGGTGAAACAATCTGAGAACAAAGAGTAGTCCATAAATCAAAGGGATCTCGGATATTCAAAGACATGAAGTACAATAGGAACACATTCGATACTAGAATGTCAGTACCGTGAGGAAGACCATCAAAATGAAGCCCAATCAAAAAATAAACCACCAGGCGCCAGGCAGACATTTGGGAGCATGCATAGGCAGTCGTTAAATGAGATGTGGCAATAATAAAGTGATTGGATCAGAAAATTTCAAGGAAAAAAAAAATAAGTAGGATCACAAAAGTTTTCTCCAAATGAAGACATTATTTCACCACCGTGTCCTACTATGTATCAATCATTTAAAATCAATGTGAACTATATGTCTTTTATTTTAGAATGTTTTAAAGCTAACAAATGAAGAAGAATATCCTCTGCAGACAGATGGCATGTGGAGACACCTATTGTAGAGTTCCCTCCAACATCTAGTTTGTCATTCACCCATCTGTCAAGTATGTTACAAAGGAAACAAAAGAAAGAAAGAACCACACAGTTCAAGGTAATATTTAGCTAGACTATACATTAAAATCATCGAAACCTTATCGCTGCCAATTGTACCAACACTAGCAACACTACTTCCTGCTGATATAACAAATGATAACCATTAAGTATTGTTCGCTTTGTTAGGTATCTGAAATAAGAAAAAGAAACAAAAGAAATTATGCTCACAAATCAATAAAACTCGAAACAGTTGAAGCATAATAAAATCCTGAAATAAAGCCAAGAGGAAAAACACACTAAAGACTTTTAATTCAAAAAAGATGCCCAAAATATAATAATCCACCAATATAAAATGAACTTTAGCAATAACACAAAAAGCACCTAAAGCAAAATAACAAACTCTTTGTAAAAGAATCACGTTACAAAAATTTATATATGTGAATGACCATAAAGATATCAAAAGCAACAACAGAAGAAGTTAAGAAAATAGAAACTGTTAAACACCAAAATACCGGTCAAGAGAATTGATGCAGTAATTGGTTTGTGCCAAATAGCATCCTTTAAATAAATAAATAAGAACCGATGCAACCTCAACTCTATAGAACATTCCCACGGCATACACAAATCTTAGGATTATACTACTAGGATCTAGTCTCCTAAAAATAAAAAACACAAACAGCAGTAAGCAAAAACAAGCAAAAAAAAAGAGCATATGGCACCGTTGGGAAGTGCCAGACCACCAGGCCATAGGTTCTAGTTAAGCTACTAGTTAAAAAGAAGATACGATGGGCAAAACACATTTGACAATACAACCTAATTGTGCTTAGAATTACACGTCACGGCCATAGATATGCAAAACATGTCCAAAGGGTTTTTTTAAGCACAAGATTTTTTCAATCCAAAAGCTATTCACACCATTTCTCATTATTATAATGACCAACAATCGTTTGTAATCCAAATCTAACCCAAATTCCATGGGCCATGCCTACGTCTGTTGGGCACAAGTCCAAGGCCCATGGTTGGCCTAACAGGCACAACTATATAATGACAGGATGACCATGCCTCCTCTATTACTACTTACTATAAATAGCTCTTCTATTACTTTCTAAGGTGAAATTGTTTGTAATGAAGTGACTGTATTTAACATTGTTAATGGGCATACTATTTTAATACCATGAAGTCATGTTTGGATAAACTGCCAGGCTTCCCTCGGACATAGATTGGGTTCATAACTTTTGACAGCACCCTCCATTTTTATAATATGAAGGCATGTGATTCTTTCTACTCTTGCATATATGATAAATATAGTTCCTCTTTTTCACTGTTTCTCTTGTGTGTTTTTGCTTCATGATTGTTAATATTTGCTTTAATAAAACAGATTAATTAACGATACAAAGTTTGTCTTTTTGTAACAGTCATCTTTGACACAACCTCAAATGATGGTGGTTGGAGACCTGGATGACATATTTGCACCCTTGCTAGGTGATCTTCTTGTCAACTTGCCAGAATCAAGAAGCGTGGTTGATGCATTTCTGGATAGCGTTTCAAGCATTCACAGTTATTGTAACATCCCGAAATTCCAAGGTTGTAATTAGCTTAGTTAATTGTGCTTTTAGATAATTAAGCTCGTTTATAAGCCAAACAGGTCCGATTAATTATTAGGATTGCGCGTGCGAGTTGGGTTGAGATCCGAGCCCGTTTGGGTACAGTAGGGGTGTGTGTCGTTATTTCCGGAAAGTTCCGAGGGCTTTTTAGTATTTTCCATTTTTCGAGATTTTGGCACCATCGGGTAGATTACCTAATTTTCCGGACTTTACCCTTTTGTTGCATCTCGATCCGGACCCTCGAACCCGACCCAAAACCTGACCTAACCCGAACCCACCTAAACTTATTTTATCAATTCCCATCTCATCCCTTGTGGACCCCACCTCATCACCTCACTCCCATCATGCTCCACCCCACCTTAACCCACGTGCAGCCCCATACCCATCTCACTTTTCCCCTTTTCTTTACTTAGGTCAAACCCCTCTCCCTCCCTTCTTCATTCACTCCAACACAACACCCAGCAACAGCAGCCCCTCTCTCTCTCATCCTCTCATCTCTCTCTCGTTCTCCCTCCCTCTCGGCTTGCTGCCTCCCGTCGCCGGACCTCGCCGCCGCCGGCCATAACTCTCTTCTCCACTCTCCCATCTCCCATTTATCTCTCTCATCTCATTCTCTCACTCATCTCTCCCTCACCCAGCCGTGGGCCCTGCTGTCCCGAAGCCTCCTCGTCGCCGTCGGCGACTAGCACCATCACCGCCGGCCACCACCATCTCCGGCGAACCCAGCCCGCCTCATCTCTCTCTCTTCTTCCCCATTTTCCCTTTCTTCCTTTCCTCCTCTGTTTCTCTCTCCCTTTCTCGGTTTTCTTTCTTGTTTCTCTTTCTTTATTTCACTCATCTCTCCACTCACCTCACTCCACTCACTGTAGTTGACTTTCTCCCCCACCTTTCTCACCATGTCATCATCTCTCTCTCTGTTCTCTCTCATTCTTTCTCTCATTCTGTCTTTTCTTTCTTTCATTGTGTCTTCTTCATTTTTCTATCAATGGACCACCATGACTCCCCATCACCATCAATCAGTGGGCCACTGATCAAGTGGGCCCCACAACCTCCGATGATCTCCATCATCTCCGCGTGGACCCCGCGAGTTTCTCATCCTCAATTTGCAAGCCACCGCTCCATCCACCCATTTATTTGGTAAGCTCTTCTTCCCTTAGGTTTGGGTTAATGCATTTTGGGGGTAGTAAGTAGTGTGTTAGATAGCTTAGAGCTTCCTTTTCTTTTGGTTTATATTTTAATTAGTTTTATTTTGCTAATTATCCCTTAGGTTTGGTTTGTTGGGCTTTGGAGCTAGGATTTGTGGATTTGTGCAATTTCGACGAAAGGCAAGTAGACATTTATATAAATGCTTGGATATGTTTATCTTTTCTTTGATTCGATTATTTAATGATGATTTAGATGACCACATGCTCATTGTTGTATTTGATGTTAGAAAACATGATAATTGTATCTATATGTTTAATGAAATGATTTCTTAGTTGGATGGATATTAGATGATGGACTTGATGAGAGGGGGTATGGATGTATGTGGAGAGGGCTAGGCCCTATTCTTGTGTTTGTTTGCAGGTGTGGATGAAAAGGGAATTTCTCCCCAAGTTTGGTTACAATAGCTTGATTCTGTATTGTACCGTTTGGTACTATCTACATGTTCGTTAGCTTCGTTTGCTTTACTTTATTTGGGGATCACCTTGAGAACTTAGATGATGGACTTAGGATCCCTTTTTAACGCTCACTCATGGACGTGGGTGCGTTGGAATGGGGATCGTTATTGTATATCGGGTTTTGACGCTCACTCATGGACGTGGGTGCGTTGGAATCGCGATTGTTGTTGTATATCGGGTTTTGACGCTCACTCATGGACGTGGGTGCGTTGGAATCGCGATTGGTATTGTACATCGGGTTTTGGCGCTCACTCATGGACGTGGGTGCGTTGGAATCGCGATTGGTATTGTACATCGGGTTTTGGCGCTCACTCATGGACGTGGGTGCGTTGGAATCGCGATTGGTATTGTACATCGGGTTTTGGCGCTCACTCATGGACGTGGGTGCGTTGGAATCGCGATTGGTATTGTACATTGGGTTTTGACGCTCACTCATGGACGTGGGTGCGTCAGAATCGTTATTGTTATTGTACATCGGGTTTTGACGCTCACTCATGGACGTGGGTGCGTCGGAATCGTTATTGTTATTGTACATCGGGTTTTGGCGCTCACTCATGGACGTGGGTGCGTTGGAATCGCGATTGGTATTGTACATCGGGTTTTGACGCTCACTCATGGACGTGGGTGCGTCAGAATCGTTATTGTTATTGTACATCGGGTTTTGACGCTCACTCATGGACGTGGGTGCGTCAGAATCGTTATTGTTATTGTACATCGGGTTTTGACGCTCACTCATGGACGTGGGTGCGTCAGAATCGTTATTGTTATTGTACATCGGGTTTTGACGCTCACTCATGGACGTGGGTGCGTCAGAATCGTTATTGTTATTGTACATCGGGTTTTGACGCTCACTCATGGACGTGGGTGCGTTGGAAACAAATGTGGATCGCCTACTTTGATAGTTTGATATTGATTCAAATGCTATGCATTTCCTATGATTTTGTCTATTTGTTTACTCTGATTCGTTCTGCATATATGTTGATGTTTTATATTTATATCTACCTGCCGACCGTCGTGTCTGATGCTGCACTTGGTGCATAGGTACCGGGTACATCTACCTTTGGGAGAATGGAGGCGTCGCTTCAGGCAATTTAGCCTGATGGTGAGTACGAGTTGTGTGTCGACGGTATTGTCGTCGTGACCAGCACATGAGTGTCTTCATACTGGGGTTAGTTTGTATTTATTCTCTTTTGGTTTAGGTTTTGTTAGAAGCCCTTAATTAATACACTTTTGTTATCTTTTGCTAAACTTCAATTATAGGAAAGAAAGATGTGCATACTCTGAAATATTATATTGTACCATTCGTTTGATTATGATGTTCCGCTGTGTTTTGTGGTTATTGAGGAAATATTTATACCTCACCGCGGACTTCGATCCTATGGGACATGATTGGGGCCAGGTTGTGTTTGTTTAGTAATGTCAAGAAATTTTTAATTGGCCCTAATCTCACGTGTAACCCCGGTTTCACTTTTGGGGGCGTGACAAGTTGGTATCAGAGCGGGCACGTTTTTAGAAATAAAATCTACTAGAAACAAGAGGACGCGTGTGAGGAATTCGATTCGGTAGTTGGCATCTATACTATGTATGTATAGATCCTATAGTATTGTTTGTTAGTACATCAGGTGTTTAGTAATTTCTCTTATAGAAATGAATTTGGGGACCAAATTCCTTGTTAGTAGGGTGAGAATTTAATGTCTCATTTCCCACTGTTTGTGGTTTCAGTACCGCAATTGTGCTAGAATAAGAGCTTCTTAGTTTTAGTTTGTTTCTTTTTCTGGTTTGTTCGAGGAGTGCAGCTGTCTCAAGACTTTTCCAGTTCGTTGAAGAGGGCTTTGCAGTAGATCTTTTTGAAGTTTAGAGTTGTTCTCGATGTTCAGTTCTATTGTAGTGTCAGAGGTTCAGAGTTTTCTCAGATTAGCAAGCTTCAGTGGATGATTTGTTCAGGGGTTTCTTCGAGTGCAGATTCGTTGGCAGAGTTGATCAGGTAAGTTGTACTTTTGTGTGGTTAGACAAGTGTGAGATTAGTTTTGAGGAGGAGATTGACTTCAGATATTACCGATAGTTTTGTGATGTTTCTAGAGTTGAATTGAGATTTGTATAGTTGCAAATGGTCGATGTTCAATTTGTGGGACAGAAGAAGCCTATGTACCAGAGTCATTTTAGCTTTGAGATCAGACATGTTGATTCGAAGTGGGTGTGAAGTTTTTGATATACCTATGATATGTGAATTTCCAGATGTCTATCAGGAGGAGATACTAGATTTATCACCAGTTAGAAAGACTGACTTCACTATTGAGCTTGTGTCAGGGATGACACTGATATCCAAGACTGTGTATCGTAAGGCTCCAGTAGAGTCAGAGAAAATTGGAAGCTCAATTGCAGGAACTCTTGGACAGAGGATTTGCTAGACCGAGTGCATCACCATGGGGTGCACCAGTTCTATTCGTGAAGAAGAAGGATGGTTCGATGCGTATGTGCATAGACTACAGGCAGCTGAATCAGGTTACAATCAAGAACAAGTACCCTTTTACCCAGGATAGATGAGTTGTTTGATCGGCAGCAAGGAGCTGCAGCAGTATTTCTCGAAGATTGATTTGAGATCAGGGTACTATCAGATACGAGGCAGAGATCGAGATGTGCAGAAGACAGCCTTCAGGACCAGATATGGACATTATGAGTTCTTGGTTATGCCATTTGGGTTGACCAACGCACCGGGTGTGTTTATGGCTTTGATGAACAGAGTCTTTGCACCATGCTTGGACAAGTTCACAGTCGTATTCATAGATGATGTTCTAGTCTATTCGAGGTCCAGAGATGAGCATGCAGAGCATTTGATGAGTTCATTGCAGATTTTGAGAGAGAATCAGCTCTATGCCAAGCTTAGTAAGTGTGAGTTTTGGCTTGAGCAAGTGTCTTTTCTTGGACACATCATCTCTAAGGAAGGTTTATCAGTGGATCAAGCGAAGATTGAAGCAGTAGTCAGTTGGCAGAGCCCGAAGTCAGTGTTAGATATAAGGAGTTTTCTCGGTTTGGCAGGTTGTTACAGAAGATTTGTGAAGGGATTCGCCAGTATTGCAACCACATTGACTAAATTGACAAGGAAGGATGTTCCTTTTTGTGTGGATAGAGCAGTGTGGCTAATTTTCAGGAGCTGAAGACCAGATTAACCACAGCCCCTATTCTTATGTTACCTACGGGGAATGGAGATTTTGTGATTTTTACAGATGCTTCAGGCATTGGATTGAGATGCGTACTCATGCAAGGAGGAAAGGTAATGACCTACGTGTCCAAACAGCTGAAAGAGCACGAAAAGAGATACATTGATCATGACTTGGGGATTGCAGAAATTGTTTTAGCTCTAGAGATGTAGATGCACTAACTGTAATTGGCGAGATTTGAACTCAGAATATAGAAATCTTCAGTACCTATTTCCATGGAGGATTTAAACTTGAGCCAGCAGAGGCAGATGCATGGAGCAGAGATATCAGTTAGTGGGTGATTGATAGCATGTTACGATGAGAGTAGACACTTTGGGCAGAATCAAGGATGGTCAGAGAAATGACCTAGAGTTAGTCAGATGATAGAGAAGATTGCAAGTAGGCCAGAGTTCAGACTCGTGGAGGGTGTGTTGCTTTATCATGGCAGATTGTGTGTGTCAGATGTGACAGAACCTACGGAGTCACTACCGGTGGAATAGCATGGAGACAGAGATAGCAGGGTTTGTGTTCGATGTCTGTTATGTCAGACAGAGTTACGAAGTTGTAAGCAGACTGTGGGTTAGTTTGCAAGTTGTAAGCAGATTGTGGGTCAGTTTGCAAGTTGAGCAGATTGTGGGTCAGATTGCAAGCAGCTTGAGCACTATCCAGAGTTTCACCGCAGCTTGCCACCTTCAGACTTTAGAGATCGAGTTTAGCTAGAGTAACCAAATCTTTCACCTATGATAGATTTAGTCATTTGGAGGACCAAATGTTCTAAGGAGGGAAGGATGTAACATCCCGAAATTCCAAGGTTGTAATTAGCTTAGTTAATTGTGCTTTTAGATAATTAAGCTCGTTTATAAGCCAAACAGGTCCGATTAATTATTAGGATTGCGCGTGCGAGTTGGGTTGAGATCCGAGCCCGTTTGGGTACAGTAGGGGTGTGTGTCGTTATTTCCGGAAAGTTCCGAGGGCTTTTTAGTATTTTCCGTTTTTCGAGATTTTGGCACCATCGGGTAGATTACCTAATTTTCCGGACTTTACCCTTTTGTTGCATCTCGATCCGGACCCTCGAACCCGACCCAAAACCTGACCTAACCCGAACCCACCTAAACTTATTTTATCAATTCCCATCTCATCCCTTGTGGACCCCACCTCATCACCTCACTCCCATCATGCTCCACCCCACCTTAACCCACGTGCAGCCCCATACCCATCTCACTTTTCCCCTTTTCTTTACTTAGGTCAAACCCCTCTCCCTCCCTTCTTCATTCACTCCAACACAACACCCAGCAACAGCAGCCCCTCTCTCTCTCATCCTCTCATCTCTCTCTCGTTCTCCCTCCCTCTCGGCTTGCTGCCTCCCGTCGCCGGACCTCGCCGCCGCCGGCCATAACTCTCTTCTCCACTCTCCCATCTCCCATTTATCTCTCTCATCTCATTCTCTCACTCATCTCTCCCTCACCCAGCCGTGGGCCCTGCTGTCCCGAAGCCTCCTCGTCGCCGTCGGCGACTAGCACCATCACCGCCGGCCACCACCATCTCCGGCGAACCCAGCCCACCTCATCTCTCTCTCTTCTTCCCCATTTTCCCTTTCTTCCTTTCCTCCTCTGTTTCTCTCTCCCTTTCTCGGTTTTCTTTCTTGTTTCTCTTTCTTTATTTCACTCATCTCTCCACTCACCTCACTCCACTCACTGTAGTTGACTTTCTCCCCCACCTTTCTCACCATGTCATCATCTCTCTCTCTGTTCTCTCTCATTCTTTCTCTCATTCTGTCTTTTCTTTCTTTCATTGTGTCTTCTTCATTTTTCTATCAATGGACCACCATGACTCCCCATCACCATCAATCAGTGGGCCACTGATCAAGTGGGCCCCACAACCTCCGATGATCTCCATCATCTCCGCGTGGACCCCGCGAGTTTCTCATCCTCAATTTGCAAGCCACCGCTCCATCCACCCATTTATTTGGTAAGCTCTTCTTCCCTTAGGTTTGGGTTAATGCATTTTGGGGGTAGTAAGTAGTGTGTTAGATAGCTTAGAGCTTCCTTTTCTTTTGGTTTATATTTTAATTAGTTTTATTTTGCTAATTATCCCTTAGGTTTGGTTTGTTGGGCTTTGGAGCTAGGATTTGTGGATTTGTGCAATTTCGACGAAAGGCAAGTAGACATTTATATAAATGCTTGGATATGTTTATCTTTTCTTTGATTCGATTATTTAATGATGATTTAGATGACCACATGCTCATTGTTGTATTTGATGTTAGAAAACATGATAATTGTATCTATATGTTTAATGAAATGATTTCTTAGTTGGATGGATATTAGATGATGGACTTGATGAGAGGGGGTATGGATGTATGTGGAGAGGGCTAGGCCCTATTCTTGTGTTTGTTTGCAGGTGTGGATGAAAAGGGAATTTCTCCCCAAGTTTGGTTACAATAGCTTGATTCTGTATTGTACCGTTTGGTACTATCTACATGTTCGTTAGCTTCGTTTGCTTTACTTTATTTGGGGATCACCTTGAGAACTTAGATGATGGACTTAGGATCCCTTTTTAACGCTCACTCATGGACGTGGGTGCGTTGGAATGGGGATCGTTATTGTATATCGGGTTTTGACGCTCACTCATGGACGTGGGTGCGTTGGAATCGCGATTGTTGTTGTATATCGGGTTTTGACGCTCACTCATGGACGTGGGTGCGTTGGAATCGCGATTGGTATTGTACATCGGGTTTTGGCGCTCACTCATGGACGTGGGTGCGTTGGAATCGCGATTGGTATTGTACATCGGGTTTTGGCGCTCACTCATGGACGTGGGTGCGTTGGAATCGCGATTGGTATTGTACATCGGGTTTTGGCGCTCACTCATGGACGTGGGTGCGTTGGAATCGCGATTGGTATTGTACATTGGGTTTTGACGCTCACTCATGGACGTGGGTGCGTCAGAATCGTTATTGTTATTGTACATCGGGTTTTGACGCTCACTCATGGACGTGGGTGCGTCGGAATCGTTATTGTTATTGTACATCGGGTTTTGGCGCTCACTCATGGACGTGGGTGCGTTGGAATCGCGATTGGTATTGTACATCGGGTTTTTGACGCTCACTCATGGACGTGGGTGCGTCAGAATCGTTATTGTTATTGTACATCGGGTTTTGACGCTCACTCATGGACGTGGGTGCGTCAGAATCGTTATTGTTATTGTACATCGGGTTTTGACGCTCACTCATGGACGTGGGTGCGTCAGAATCGTTATTGTTATTGTACATCGGGTTTTGACGCTCACTCATGGACGTGGGTGCGTTGGAAACAAATGTGGATCGCCTACTTTGATAGTTTGATATTGATTCAAATGCTATGCATTTCCTATGATTTTGTCTATTTGTTTACTCTGATTCGTTCTGCATATATGTTGATGTTTTATATTTATATCTACCTGCCGACCGTCGTGTCTGATGCTGCACTTGGTGCATAGGTACCGGGTACATCTACCTTTGGGAGAATGGAGGCGTCGCTTCAGGCAATTTAGCCTGATGGTGAGTACGAGTTGTGTGTCGACGGTATTGTCGTCGTGACCAGCACATGAGTGTCTTCATACTGGGGTTAGTTTGTATTTATTCTCTTTTGGTTTAGGTTTTGTTAGAAGCCCTTAATTAATACACTTTTGTTATCTTTTGCTAAACTTCAATTATAGGAAAGAAAGATGTGCATACTCTGAAATATTATATTGTACCATTCGTTTGATTATGATGTTCCGCTGTGTTTTGTGGTTATTGAGGAAATATTTATACCTCACCGCGGACTTCGATCCTATGGGACATGATTGGGGCCAGGTTGTGTTTGTTTAGTAATGTCAAGAAATTTTTAATTGGCCCTAATCTCACGTGTAACCCCGGTTTCACTTTTGGGGGCGTGACAGTTATGGTATGCCATGTATTCAGTTCCGGAATTATTGTAAAGCTATTCAGCTTATAGTTTCTTGGACCACACAATCACGAAGGGGACCCAGTCGAGAACGAAGGCATCCGCGGCTGAAAGCCGTCAAAAACTGAACGATGGCAAAGGCCGTCATTTTTTATGTATTGTTTAAGTTGAGGATTGCCTTATTTTTATTGTAAGTTCATCATACTATAAATCATGGTATAAAACTAAGGCTTGTTCAACATTAAACATCCATATAATTTACTTTGAAACAACCCATTCAATATAAAATACATTTAAAAATAAGCAGAAAGATTTGATATATGGAATAATAAAGCATGGAGAAGCAAAAAAAATTCACTACCCTGAAGATATTCCAAACTACATGTGCAAATACAACCATTATTCCAGATTATTCAAAATCAATAGAAATATAAGTTACGTTTTCAACACATATAAGAATATTAAATGGATGAATATTCTTAAGACTCAACCCAGGCCTTGAAACAGAGAGATGCAGAAGAATGAAGATTCTAAAGAAAACCAAACCCCACCAAATCCTCTACACCTGTAGATATGTACGGGAATTAAAATACATGAATTCTCTTTTATTCATATGCTTTGTACTTGATCTATCTACATTTGGGTTTTTTCAGCTTCGTATTATTTAGTACCTAGATTCAACTCTTGAATTTTTTGAGTTCTTGGGTTTGTCGGGGATTCCAAAAGTCTTGTCTCATTTATATGGTTGCATTTCTCACTTCTTTTTGTTTTTGACAAGCAGTGCCTAATGTTATTCTTTGCTATTTTCATGTTCATTTGGTGAACTGGTGATCTGGTGTTTTATAATTATAGCCTGTTTGCAAAATGAATCTTCTGTTTCCCTTCATTTTTCATTGGAATTCAATGACCTAGTTCTGGTAAATGGTATAATATTGCTACTATTTTGATATAGGCAAGACTCATGGCCTCAAGAAGAGTCGAAGAAGTACATAAGGCAACTTTGGATTCTGAGAGGAAGGCATCTTTGGATTCTGAGAAGAAAGCTTGAGAAGCTACAAAAAGGGAGGATAAACTAAATATGGATCCGAAGAGGGACACCAATACAAAATACAAAAGAGGCGAAAGAAGGTGGCCAGCCTAGAAAAAGTGGATCTGATCAATCCACTATTGTGCAGTCAACATGTGTAGTATTGATGATTTAGAAGGCAAACATTTTCTATTCTGTGAGATTTACTTGTGTGAGTTTCTATTTCACAACAAACAACTTGGTACTCTAGAAGGCCAAACAGATACTAGTGGAGATGATACAATTCAAGATGCTTCAGCTGTGGAGTGATGTTTAATATTTTGTATTTGTTGTAGGGTTGGGTTTATTTCGTACCAACCAACTTATTTTGTAAGGCTATTGATGAATGTGACTTTTTATGTAGATTGATGATTGTGAAATATCAACATTTTATATTGATGAGGATTGATTAATATGAATGTTTATTAATGTATATGGATGATTATAGGCACTACGTGAATCTAGTAATAGAAACTTGCGGTCTTTGAGATTCTTATTATGTTATTTTTGTGCTTTATGGATCGAGTTGATTTATTGAAGATTGTGGAAGAAATTATTGTTTGTATGAAGTGATAATATAATGTTTAAAATTACAGGTATCTAAACATGTCGTAAGGAAAAAGCCCTCCCGTTAAGGGGAGACTGTCAAAATTTTCCTAAGTTATTCCATGTGTACAAAATGGTGTTTTAAGATGTGTAAGAGGATATGCAATATCTTTTGGATTATGTTGAATGAATTTGAAATGGAGAAAATTGGAACTTTTTTTTAAGATTCATCTCCCGTCACCAAACTTGGATCTGAAGGAATCATCGGTGATTCTTCTTCGCTCACCAAACATGGAATGCAATCAATCCTTTCCCTTATAAATCCTCAAATAAGAAAGTCTATTTCCACGGATGCAAAAATTTCTCCAAATAGAGGATTCCTCTCCCATTACCAAACATGCCCTAAAATTGGTTACCTAGCATTTTACTGTCAGTTACTACTTCAAGTGCAAAATCTCTAACTTTTTCCCTCCTAATTTCTCAATAACAGTAGAACACAGTAAAACCAAAACAAAAACTCAAAATGTGGAGATCAAAAAATGATCATTAAAAAAAAAATCTCACTCAATTGAATTTGAATAAAGGGAAGATGGAAAATGAATGTCCACCCATCTTTCAAGTAATTCAAATCCTTGCCTTCAACATGTTTGATAATCGTTCGGTGGAGCTCATTTAACCATGAATTCCTCTCTATTATGTGCGAACAAACAAGCTCCCTAAGAAATTATATATAGCGACAAAAATAAAAGATCTAAGAAATATATCTTTTTTTCACATATAATAAATTTGATTAGTGCTGTGGACAACTGAAAGTAAAAATCAGAGCAATGCTCCTAAAAATGCAATATTCTGATTCAAATACTAAGAGCCTAATTGCTGATTTTTCTGAGAAGGATAGCAACGATGATAATAGAGAATCTTGCGAATGGATTAGATACATCGATAGGGAGGAACCTTCCTAGCAACATGTTCAGACAAATGAAAGAGGGGCCCCTATGCTCTCTAAATCAAATGATCAAAATAAATAAATAAAATCAAAAATATTGTATACACAATATCAAACATGCTGGATCAATATAATCTTCAACATTTATCTGACATCAAAATTCCAAGGAATATGAAAGCCTAACAAAGGCTTATAAGAAATACAATGGAAATAAAAGGTGCTGAACTACAAAAAAGCTTGTTATTTAATTAATTCTGCAGCTCAAAAAAGACTATAGTGGCCAAATTTTCCACATGTTATGGAAACCACTTACCCAATATCAAGAAATCAATATGCAAACACATCAAATAAATGCGTTGATGTACTCTCTCTCTTCAATCAAATCTTATGTGCTAATGTTGACAACAGCACATTCAATAGCCTTGGTCAGATTGAGCACCAACTCCATTCCAATGTTCCTAGCAACACCAAACATACCATACAAGTATACATTAAGTTAATTCAAGGAAGTACACCGAAGATACTGTGGACAAGTTGAAAAGGAACAACAAAGAACTTGATGCAAAGGAAAAAAAAATCTCATCTGCAAATGCAGCCACAGGACTAATAAATCTTTGTTGTTACCAATAAGAAAAAATGCAACAATAGGAGTAAAAGTATCATCAATTTGGGTCATGGACAAAAGATATGACTTCATTGATAATATATTGCTATAGTGAATTAGGAACCATATTTTTTGTTGAAAATTAAAAGTGTCTCAAGAAAAAAGCATTTCCTAAAACTATTATCTAATGCATACAATTAATATCTCGGAAGTCGGGACAAATATGCAGTTGTGGTCATTAATCTGAGCAATGGACAAAAGATATGACTTGATTGAAGATCTAGTGAATTAGGAACTATTTGTTTTGTTGAAAGCTAAAAGTCGCTTGCAAATAAAGCATAAAATTATCATCAATAGAGATAAGAATGGCAAGGCCCACTTGGAATTCCCAGTGCACAAGAAACAAATGTTCAAAATCACAAGAGAAGCCAATCCAATTCAGAGAAGGAAGAAGACAAAGGCAAACGTGACTGTACTTGGCCTAGCATATATCACTTTTCCATTGATGCTACTGATGTTGATGCAGCATAAAGACGAGCCTTATAGTGGGAATCAACAATATCACACCTAAATGCCTTGTTTGACCCACACTACAGTAGTATGGAGCCCGATCCAAAATCACATAATCCAGATGAAGTTAATCTGACAACATATCACACTAACACTCAAGAATCAAGATACTCATTTGCAAGGAGCAAAGGCCAGATGAAGAAAAGTAAAGATATAAGAGGAAATGCATATGTAATTCCCATTCGTTTAGGATTGTGGTTGGTTTTGGAAGAGAAAAATACAAAGTAATCAATAAATTCGACAGATAACTTATTGTAGATGACACCTTCCATTATTTCTTTAAAAAACTTATCAAAACTAGAGATTTGAGATAAACAAAATCCATTAAGGGATAGGTATGCAATACATTGGTGCCAACAACTCAGCGGAAGTTTATTCCCAAGAATCAAAATCAACATACATGATTTTTCCAATACTATACTCATGAAAATGACAAAAAGGTTGGAAACAAAAACTATTTTGTTCACCAAGATATGAGAAGAGATTGTCTTCCTGATAAAATTTTTCAAAATTAGTAAATACATAAGACAAACAAATCCATTAGAATGACAGAGTACTTCAATGGTAACGCGAAATTAAATAAACGCTCAAAAAATAAATAAAACTCTGTTGAACCAGAGCCTAGAATTATATACCTAAGGACGAGGGTATCCTCCCATAGGCCACCCAATAGGCCGTTTCACATCTTTTGGTAGAAGGGTGTGCACCCGTTCTATTCCACACCTAATTCTCAACAAATAAACAAATAAATATGGATAGGTTCTTTCTAAAGGAAAATAGTAAAGAAAAATAAAACGGCTAACAAAATATGAAACATACTAATAGATACAATACTATCCATAATAAGTAGTGGAAATCTACCTAGGCTCTTCAGCAATAACATCAGGATGGCTGAAAATGTTTGTAGCATTGTGTCTTTTGTTTGTTGGAATTGGTTCGCCAACTGGTGTGTGTGCATCACAAATCACCGACAAGCAAAAAAGCATACACAGAAAAATATTACAATAAATAAAATGGTTAAGAAGAATCATAATAATCAGAGAGAGACTTGTTAGTATTAAAGGAATGATGAACACAAACCGATAACATGTCAACTAACAAATGAAGTTTTTCCTTTGGCTGATATACGAAGACCTGATGCGGGCAAAAAATTAAATCAAAGTTTTTTCATTTAGACAAATAACCCCTAATTACCATTTACAACATTCATATATTTTTAAATGTACACATGAAATGCATGACCTTATATCAGTATCTCCTGCATGCGTATGCTACCTTGTGCTAAAATAATATAAACCTAAGTTGTTTGGTGCCGTTTGTTGTTGTTAGGTCACAACTAAGATTACAATTCCTTAACATTGTCGGGTGCGTGGTGCACATTGATATGTGGGCCTCATAACCTGGTCATATATGTAGGAATTATACTTGGATACATTCACTCTCATTCCGTTGGTATTGTAGACAATACCAACGGGCAAGCATAGATCATGGAGTCCAACCTTTATCTAGCAGACTCGGATTCACCAACAATGGTCCATGTTGAAGCCAAACTAAGATTCATGTCCTAAATCCTTATTAGGCCTAGTCTGAGTAAAATCCCTTGACAGCCCTACTACCAGGATATCCAAACCAAACACATGTTCTACTTCTGGATACAAAAACATGCACTACACCCAAATAAAATTTAAAGACAGCATTCTTCGAAAAAAGAAAAAAAGATAAAAGGAACAGGAAAATCATCAGTAGGAACCTCCCATCAACCCAATAATTGTCAAAGACATGGAAAGAGAAGAAGACTTGTATCAGAACCATCATCCTCTCTATTGAGTCCAGATTTCATCAATCTCGGACCAGATTTGAAAACCTCAACAACACACACACGCGATATATATATATATATGTATATTTATATATATATGTTCTCAGAAGATAACCGCTCAAAATCAATAAGCAAGACAAGATCAAAAAAAGAAAAAGAAAATAGCACAGAATCTAACACATTCAACTTAAATCAATCAGTGGGTTAAAAGAGCAACAAATTAAGCCTTTGTTAATGAATTAGGAAAAAAAAAAAAAAGAATAACTGCTACTATTGAAGGCCGAGAAAAAAAAAAAGATGTTCCAAAGAGGAATAAAAAAGAAGTGTTAGGAGAGAGGGCCAATCTATTCTATCATATGATATGATGGCTTATGGGCCACCCCAAGTGCATAGGAAAATGGGTGCCCATCTGTCTCGTGTGGGTATCCAGTTTAGCCCATAACCTGGATTCTGGACAACATTAGCAAGCAATCGCGATGCTCTACCGGAAGTTCATCCATGATAAAACTAATGAAACAAAAAATCATTTTCCTCAAAGAATGCTCCATCCAAACTAGCATCCACATTGAGCATGCAGAAACACATAAACACTTCTCATCATAAAAATCAGAAAGGAAACTGTGCAAATAACAGCCAAGTCCATATCTCCACTTCTGATTCTATATTTTAGTAGCATTTGTACAATTTATATAGATCATAGCTCTATTAATATTTACATTTTTTTATTAGAACAACTATAATTATCATTGTATACTAACTATTTAAGATATATTCATATACATTTATGGGGGTGTTGGTATAATTAAAAATTGCTTCTGATTTCTTATTGAAACCTCAATTACATATATAGAGAGCAGAAGAAGAGATGTGTATGTATATACAAACTAAAGAGCTATTGCATATGATAGATAGGATTAAAGGAAAAGGGAGAAAAGGATGCAGGAAGGGATTTAGAGAGTTGGGGTTGCCAAAAAAGAAGTGGAAGAAGGTTCAGTTGTTGTTGTTGGAACGGTGGGATTATGCAGAGGAAATGCATACATAGATATCGAGAGACAAAAAGTCATCTCCTCTCCGTTTTTTCCCTTTTCTTTTCTTCATTAAACTAAAAATAAAAATGCAGAGGAAATGCATTTCCTCTAACAGATCTATGAAAAGGCACCAAAAAACAGGGATTTTCAATAAAACCAGCTCATAAGACCAGAAAAATCACAACTTTTTCATGAACTCGAACAGATCCAACCAGATATATGTCTAGACCTAATGAAATCTATTTAGCTGAATTAAACAAAACAGTACCAAAAATGAGGGAATTCTTACAGATCTATCACAAAACCAAATACACTGATACAAAAAATTTGAAAAAAATTAAACAAAAAATGTAAATCTAGGGCTTCTTACGTAGAAATTAAGAAACATAAGTACAAATAACAGTCAAAAAAGAAAAAACAAATCCCGCATCTGAGGCTTAGATCTGAAGAATGTCTATCATCAAACCTAGAAAATTCTAGTAAGAAAGAAAATCAAATCTTTGAAAAACAGAGGAGAAAAACAGATCGAGAAAAGAGGAGAATAGCCTAAGGAATCAACAAACAAACAAACAAAAAAGAGGCATGAAAGAAAGAGGAAGAGAAACTCACCTTGCTACCCCTGCGAGGGTAAAGAGAGGGAAAAAAGAGGGACGAGACGAGGGGAGAGAAGCTCAGAGAAAGAGGAGAAGATCGAGGCATTTCTGTGATAATATATAGATAATGGAGCGAGAGAAAGTGAGAAACAAGACCTAAAAAAATGCAGAGGAAATGGCCAGCAGCAGATGATGATAAAGAAACAAGAAATAGAAATTCACAAAATCTACCTGGTCCTCTGCCAATCCAAGCTAAATAACGCCGTTCGGATTGTCCGATGCGCGACTGAAGAAGCCCTAGAGGAGATTTGGGCAGAGGCGCGCGATGGACCCTCGCGGGGAGAAACGGCATGAGAGCTGGTGCGACGGATTTTGACAGAAGCAGAAGGAGAAGGGGAAAGAGAAGAAGAGCGATTTTTCTTGATGTAGAGTTGCAAACTCATGCTGGCTTTGGAGCAGATGACGGGAAAAGGGAGAGATGGGTCTGCGCCTGGTAAAACAGAGATGGGTTTTTTCGGAGATGGTGGGAGAGGGTGAGAGCTGCGTGATGGAGATGAGATGAGAGAGAGAGAGAGAGAGAGAGAGAGAGAGAGAGAGAGAGAGAGAGAGAGAGAGAGACGAGGGCCAGAGAAGGATGAGCGAGGGAGATTAGGGCGGGCGCATAACAGAGACGGGTTTTTTTAGATGGGTTTTTTCGGAGATGGTGGGAGAGGGTGAGGGCTGCGTGATGGAGAAAGATGACCGGAAAAGGGGGCATCAGTTTTCTTCAGTGGGATGGGTCTGCGCCTGATAATAGAGATGGGTTTTTTTGAGATCAACAGAGATGGGGATGGTGGGAGGGATCTGCGTGCATTGATAGAGAGGGTGAGGTCTGCGTAAGTGGTGAAGGAGATGATGCCGATGAGGGAATGGAGATGGTGAGGGAGATGAGGGAATGGAGATGGTGAGGGAGACGAGCGAATGAGGTGAGAGCGAGAGGGAGACGAGGGCCACAGAGGGAGAGTTAGAGCGAGGGATATTAGGTCACGCTTTTGTATAGGCAACTTCCGGATGACATTGCTACATAAGTAAATTTTATGGTTTTTATTTTTATTTTATTTTTTTTGAAATAATGGTTTTTAAATTTTTCAGAAAAAATTTTATGAGAAAGTTAAAAATTAATGTTTGGTATAAAAAGTTGTTCCTCGATAAATCGGTGTAATGTTGTTTGGTATAGTTATGGATTTTTTTAGTGAAAACTAATAGGTGGGTGGGGAGGGAGAAGAAAGAGGGTGGTTTGGTGGAGTGGACTTCCCATACCCCTCTTAGAAAGTTCATTTCCATGCCTAGGAAGGAAAATGCTGACGTGGTGAAAAAGTAATTCTGCAGAAAATTGTCGCACCAAACACATGAAAAATGAGTTTTCTGCAGAAAACCACATCCTTTTCGGCAAAAATGGAGTACACAAATGTGCCCTTAGTGGTAATGCACCACCATGAAAATACCTGGAGCCCACTCCATACCACTGCATAAAAACAACACAATGTGACACTGTAAACGTAAAATCTTATATCAGAAAAAAATGCAACCACAAATATAGATGGAGAAATTCTATATGCACCCACCAGAAGTGTTGAACACACCCACCATTTTAAAAAAATTAATTACTAAAATGGCCTCATGTGAATCGTCGAAATCACCCTTTACCATCAACATCCACCTTCCTCCTTTGGTTCAACAGCAGCAGTGGTCTCGTTTCTCTTCTCTTTATCTTCTTCTTCTTCTTCTTCTTCTTCTTCATTCTCCCTTTTATCCATTCCCTTCCCACTGCACCTTGGCACTCCTTCCTCCTCATTAATTTTCATCTCCTTTGTCGTCATCTTCTTCAACTCTTTTCCATTATCGTTAAGTCTCCTCCGTTTCTTGATCGAGCTTGGAAGTACTCATCTCCCTACACCACATTGTGTATTTAAAGTAGGCATTTACAATATGGACAAGCAGTTGACAATCTATGAAAACGAGGTATACGTTTTGACTTCGTTTCCTAAGTTTTCTTATTTCTTCTCATGTCTTGCTCGGAATTCCAGAACCGTGTATTTAATATATGCTCGGTTGTCATAAGACATGCAACATTATATTGTATAGCACTATTAAACCGCAAAATGTACTACTGATCGATCAACTTGAACAGATCAGAAACATTAAGAACGGCCTATATATACCGTGCAGTATAATATTGCACGATGATAAAGGAGTGTGCATTGATAAATTAAGAATTTGTGATATATTTGCAGGAGATTGAATCAACCGGTGCCAGTGAGTGCCTTTTGGATTTTACAAATATCTTCACCACTAACATGATAATCAGAAGCCGAGAGAACCTAATCCAATGGACAATGGATGTTGGAAAGAAACATGGCTTGGTAATTGTAATCAAGACTTCAAATGTCGGTGGAGATGGAAGGAAGCTGAGAATCGCTTTTTCTTGTGAGAGAAGTGGTAGTTACAGGGGTCCATTGAAGGTCTTCGAAAAGAAAACATTCTAACCAGACAACGAGAATGAAGAAGTGTAATTGCCCTTTTCCTTTGAAGGGCCAAAAGTTGGCAACTGACGACGATTGGATGTTAACAGTGGTTTGTGGGGTGCACAATAATCCAAATGCACAACATCTCGGGGGGCACTCATTTGCTGTGAGGCTTTCTAGGGAAGAAATCAACATTTTAATTGATATGTCTAGGAGTTTGGTGAAGCTGAGGAACATCCTTCGAACATTGCAGGAAAGGGATGTGTACAGCACCACTACGATGAAGAGTATCTACAATGCTTGCCAGACGTTTAGGGTGACGGAGATTCGGTCGATCACAGATGCAGTAACTCATTATGCATTTGGAGGAGAACAACTACATTGAGTATCACACTAGCAACGAAGCTATAAATGTTATCATGGGCCTTTTCTGGGCACATCCATCATCTATTCAGTTATTACGTGCATTTCCAGAAGTTTTGATAATGGATTCCACGTACAAGACTAATAGATATCGACTTCCTTTGCTTGAGATTATTAGTGCCACATCTACACAACTAACGTTCTCCATTGCTTTTGTGTACCTTGAATCAGAGAGAGATGCCAATTATAGATTGACTTTGGATAGGCTTAAGGAATTAATGGATGGATGCATTCCGACTCGTGTGATTGCCACAAACAAAGAGTTAGCGCTAATGAATGCAATAAATGTTGTTTTTCTGAATGCAGCAAATTTATTATGTAAGTGGCATATTTCTATAAACATCTTGGCAAATTGTAAGAAGTCTTTTGAAACCAATGACAAATGGGATGCATTTATCTCTTGTTGAAACATGTTGGTAATCTCTCCAACTGAAAGTGACTACACGCAACTTCTAAGTGCTTTGGAACGGAATTACTGTGAGTATCCACATGCTATTGATTATGTGAAGAACTCGTAGTTGAATAAGTATAAGGAGCAATTTGTGGCTGCTTGGACGGATCGGCATATACACTTTGGGAACGTCACTACTGATGGACCCGATTCTTCCCTCTCTCTCCCGCTGCCTCCGCCCCGGGTCTTTCGGGGTACGGCGGAGGGGAGGAGAAGAAAAGATAAAGGGTAACAACATCTTTCTTTTTTTTTGTACGGGTATGCCAATTTCACTTTTCTACTTGGAATTTAGAAACGGTGATCCGAAGATCCACCTTCACAAGTAGAAAGGGGAAATGAAACTTTTTCTAGTTTCTATTGCACGCATATTTTAAGAAAAGAGACAAAAGGGTTTTTTTTTTAATGCCGTGAAAGGCGATTTCATTTGTTGCCGTGAAAGGCGATTTTGCCGTAAAAGGCGATTTACAAGTCTTATCCATTATGAAAGACAAGAGTTGTGATTTTTGTCTCTAAAAGAAAAATAAAGTACAATAGAAATCAAGAAAAGGAATCTGACTTCTCATTCGATTGTGGGGACACGTTCAGATCGACGGTCGCGAGTCATGTATGGGCTCCTCCATCGTCCATGCAGATGAGAACACGATGCTTGGATTCTTGGCTTGGCCTTTTAACCTCAGATTTTTAAAGGACAAAGACCAAGAGAAGGTCTTATATCCGATAAAAAGCTAAGTAAACGGGCTGAAAAGCCACGTTTTAGCCATGTTGGTAGAAGAAGGGAGGTCCTTGAGGGGGTGGCCCCCCAAGGGTGCTTCAATCACCTTTTGGTGGTCTTTGCAGCATAGTTGCAGGGCCTCTGGATTTTTTTGTCTTCGTCGGGGGGAGAGCGAGAGCTAGCTCCTTTTCCTTTGGAATGCCCTCCTATTTATAGGCCTTTGGTAGCCATTTAGGAGGGTTTATGAGCATTGAATGCATTAATACTCATAATGGGAGGAGTTACAAGTTTTAAAGTATTTGTTTTGTAACTCCTTTTTCCTTGAATCTGATTGGCCGATGGAGAATAATGAGCCTTTAATTGCTTTTAATCCCCATCATGGGAGGAGTTTCATGGCTTTAATGCCATAAATCCTTTGACTTGTAACTCCCATTTGCTTGCTTTTGATTGGGCCGTCCAAAATAATGAGTTAATGACCGCATTAACTTGTCATAAAACGGGTCATTTAACCTCATTAATTGGTCGCCAAGTCGCTTGAAGAGTCGCGGGCCGCGCCGCGTCTTTTGGAATTCTTCTTGCGATGACCGCCGGTGGATCCACATGTTGTTTGATGTCGGATGGCGATACAATTTCAGACATTGATTAATATCAACATGCCGGCAACATCTGTCCTGTCGATTTCAAGATCGGGCGGGCAGAAAGTGTGCTTTCTTTGTTGGCCGGTTGGCGATTTCGAGGCATCTAATGATCATCCAATGATTTCGGCGGCGAATCCGTGATGTTGACGAAGATCGACGGATTTCATGCACGAAAAATCAGATTTTGGAAAAATCACAGGGGCCAATCAACTCGAAACGCGAAAAGTACCCGAAAAAAGGGGTTTCCGGCGAACCATGGGCCTTGGGCCCATTTTTTGGCCGCCTTTTGGTCGCCGTTTTTCGATCTTTTTTCATTCTTTTTTCTTCTGTATTTTTCCTGACATTTCCCCTCATTTATTGGCCTGATTCTCTTGAAGAAAACCTGACGAGAAGCCACGCAAATCGGAGCACAAAGTTTCCTATTTTTTGGAAAGCCGAAGACTTTGTTGTTCGGTTTTGCCGATTTTTTGTCAAGCATTGAAACTAGGCCAAACGATGTCGGAATGACCTGAAATTCGACGTGGAGCTTCTTGAGCAGTAGATAGGACCAACCATAGGCTTTGGTTTGAGTTTTGAACCCGTTCGGGGTCCCGCAAATGCTCGCCTTGATTTCGCCATGAGAGAAATGCCGAGCTTTGACTTGTGGTCAACCGATGTCCGATTGACTTGAAATTTGACAGGGAGCCTCCTGAGTAGTAAGTAAGACCAACCATGGGCTTTGGTTTGAGTTTTGAAGCCTTTTGGGGTCCCGCAAACGCTCGCCTTGATTTCACCTCGAGGAAAATGCCGAGCTTTGAAACTAGGCCAAACGATGTCCGTTTGACCTAAAACTTGACAGGGGACCTATTGGAGTCATTTTGAGATGATCCATTAGCTCCAATTTGGATGCCATGATTCCGGGATGCTCCGCCGCCGGTAGGCCTGTTTTTGCTTCCCGAGAGTTGATGAAGGGTCAAACGTCGTCCGTTTGACTTGAAATTTGGCTGGGGGTCTTTTGGAGGTATTTTGAGACCATCCGTAGGCTCTGATCGAAGTTTTGAAGTCTTCGACACTGTCGCTGCCGGGAGCTCCTGCCTGGCTGTCGGAAGAGTGAAGTTAGGCCAAATGATGTCGAAATGGCCCAAAACTTCATGTGTACCCTTCTTTTGGCTGCTTTGAAGGATCTTGTAGTTTTTGTTTGATTCTGACAAGATCTGGTGCTTGAAGTGGCGCCTTCCTATTTATGGCAGTATGTGGCTTCATGTAGCTTTTGGTGTTGAAGGGACATAGTGACATTTTTGGTGTCAACAAATGCCCCCTCGAGGTACAGCGACGAGGTGTGCAGCTCTAGCAGTCGGTGTGCCTCGAAGAGAATTTGAAGGAGATCTTCTTGCTTGACCAAGAGTCTTGAGCGTTTTTCTTTTGATGGAGTTGCTTTTTTGAGCTTCCAAGGGATTTCGCGGTAATGAGAGGGGTCATGTACCGTCTTAAGGCAAGGATTTTGAAATGACATTTGGATATGGGTTTTTGGTTTTGGGTTTTCCCTTTTAACCTTGTGAACCTAAAGGCTTTATGTGGCACATTAGGCGGTTAAGAAGGTTTTTTGGTTTTTGACCTTGTGACCTAACAGGCTGTATGTGGCGAGTTAGGGGGTCGGGATTTCGGTTTTTGGTTTTGGTCTTGTGACCTAACAAGCTGTATGTGGCAAGTTAGGGGACCATGGTTTGGTTTTTGGTCACTCTTTGGGACAATTTTGGGTCCATTGGAGTGGTTTGGTTTTTTGTGGAATGTCAATTTCAAGATTGTGGCTTGATTTCGTGCATGGGGTTGGATGGTTTGGGTTTCTTTTGGAAGCTTATGAAGCTCGGAATTTTTTGTATGGTCCAATCAACTCAAGAGAGCCATGAAACCATTTTTGTATGCTCTTGGTAAGAGAAATTTTGACTAAAAGCCACTTTTAGTGCCTAGGTGGTCAAACCTGGCTCATATGGGCTAACCCATGGGACCTTAAGCTTTTAAAAATGGCTTAGATCTCATGTGGTGTCATTTTGTAAAGAATATCTAAAAATATCCCTTTTGTGTAGAGAATATCTAAAAATATCCTTACTTGGAGAGAATCTCTCAAGTTTCCTTGATTTTGGGAGAGATTTTCTCAAAGTATCTTTCTTTGGGAGAAAGTTTCTCAAATCCCCTTTCTTTTTGGAGAGAATTTCTCAAGAATCTCCTCTTTAGGAGAGAATATCTCAAATCTCCTTTTCTTTTAGGAAGTTTGCTAATTTTTAGCACTTACCTCCTTGCTTTTCTCCTTCTTTCCTCTTTTGGTTTGCCTTTTCTATAAAAGCAATGGAGATGGGTTTTCTTTCTCTTGTTGCTTTCTTTTTGCAAAAACCTTTAAGAGTGCTCCAAGAATTTCTCAAGGATCTTCAAGTTTCTTCTTCTTCTTCTCCATGGCTCAAGTAGATCTTCTTTTTCCAAGAAAACCAACCCCATGTAGATGTAGAAAGTTTCATTTTCTTTTCTTTTTTTTTTCTTCTTTTCTTTTCTTTTTTTTTTCACGTGTGTTTTTTTTTTTCTCATTTTTTTTTTTTTTTTTGCACACGTTCTCCTTTTTTTTTTCTATCTTTTTTTTTTGCTTCTTTTTTTTTTTTTGCGCTCCCCTTGTTTTTTTGTACTGTAACGGACATTCCGTACGGATCCTGGCCGTAGCAGCCACGTGGCTGTGGGCCAACGTCCCATGGGCCCACCCATTGTTTTTTTATTTTTTTTTTTCCTTCTTCTTTTTTTTTTTTTTTTGAAGAGGTTTGTATTTTTTGTTCTCTCTCTTTTTTTTTTTCTCTCTTTTTTTTTTTTGCTCACCATGATATGAGGTTTATGCAATTCAAGATGATCATGCATTCTTTCTTTCTTTTTTTTTTTTTAATGCATCAAGATAAAAGGCTAGAATTTCTAAGTCAAGTCAACATGGATTTTGACTTAGACAAAGTTTGATTGATTTTGACCAAATTGGGTTGGAATTGGTCAAACTTTTGTCAAAGTTTTCCTAGCATCTAATGCATGATGGTTTTATGCATGATTTTTGGTAAATGGAATTGGGAGCATGATGATGCATACCTCGAATTTTCTTCCAAGTCTTGGGATTTTTGGAGCTTGCAGCAATGTTAAGCCCACTTTTTCAGTCTCGCAAAATTTCGAGGAGCTTTGCAAGTTTTGGGATTTTGAGCTCGCAGCAATGTTGAGCTTTTTTCTGATCTTGCGGAGATTTGAGAAAGGCTTGATCTCACAGCAATGTTTGAATTCAAGTCTTCTTCGAGAACCCTTCATTGATTATGAGCTCGCAGCAATGTTGAGCTCATCTTCAAGCTTCCTTTCTTTTCGGGGTGCCTCCCTTTTCTTCGAAATTGCCCTGGAACCATGCCAAAATTTTGCTAGGATTTTTTTTTATAGCAAAATTCTGTCATTTGGTGTTTGATTTCTTCCTTTCTGACTTTTGCAGGTGGTTCCTCCAGAACGAACAAGGGTAAGGGCCTTGTTACTGATGCACCTCGCCGATCTGCCAGATCTTCCAATGCGGCCGTTCAACAGGCGTGGGAAGAGGTTGACGGGAATCTCCGAAGAAAGACTCAGGAGCATGAGCGATGGCAACTTCTTTGGGAGGAATTCCCTCGTGCTGAACATGGATCGCGGTTTTCTGCCGCATTTTATGGCGGCATCTTGAAGAAGCGTGGCCTGGAAGCTTTGGAGGCTGCGGCCAAGAGTCTGCTCGAGGACCTTAGTCTTTGGTTGAAGACTATGATGGACTAAGCTCTTGACAAACTTTCTTCTTTCTTTTTTTTGGTACCTCCATGTATAAACATTTTGGCGCTCTATTCTTATGTATCCCCTTGTTCTACTTAAATTCTTTTTTGTTGAAAATAAGCAAAAGTTGAATGGGAATGTTTGTTTGAAAATCTTGATCAAAAGGTTATCATTTTGTGAAAATCTTTTGTCAAAAGTGTTGTTTTGGCATGAAAGCCAGATTTTGTGGCACAAAGCCTGGTTTTTGATGGCTTGAAAGCCAAAAATTTTGAAGTGGCATGAAAGCCGATTTTGGTGGCGTGAAAGCCGATGTGGCATGGAAGCCGATTTTTGGCATGAGAGCCGATTTTTTTTGTTTTTGGCGTAAAAGCAGGATTTTGGCATGAGAGCCGATTTTTTGTTTTTGGCATAAAAGCCGGATTTTGGCATGAGAGCCGATTTTTTTGGCATAAAAGCCGGATTTTTTGAAAACCAAGTTTTGTTTTGTTGGCATGAGAGCCAGATTTTGTTTTGATTTTTGGCGTGAAAGCCGATTTTTGCCGTGGAAGCCGAGTTTTTTGGCGTAAAAGCCGAGTTTTTAGCGTAAAAGCCAGGTTTTTGGTTTTCAAAAATGCAAGTATCGACTAAGAGTCGCCTCCCTGCTGAATGGTATTGCAAGTATCGATGGAATGTCGCCTCCATGCTCAATCGGTTGCGAGTATCGATGGAATGTCGCTTCCTCGCGAAGTTGGGTGCAAGTATCGACTAAGCGTCACTTCCTTACTTTTTCTTCAAAAATTTTGTTTTGCGGGTATCGATGGAATGTCGCCTCCCCACGATTTTTGAAATTTGAGGTTTTTTCGAACCTTTGTTTTTCTTTTGACAGTTGGGTTGTGGATATCAATTGGAATGTTGCGTCTCCATGATTTTTGAAATTTTGCAAGTATCAAAGAGGTGTTGCTTCCTTGCGATTTTGAGGTTTTGGAAGTATCGAATGTGGTTCGCATCCTTCCAATGGGTTTTTGCAAGTATCGACTTGACATCACTTTCCCGATTTTTGTTTTTAGACACGAGGGTCGTAAATTTTGACCTAAAACCATTTTTGGCGGTAAAAGGTAAGGCGGACTAGGGTGGAAATTCCTAAGTCCTGATTTTTTGTTTCAAACCAAGAATTTTGGGTTCAAGGATCGAAATTTTTGGTTAAGTTTGAGAAGAGGCTCCTAAACTTAGATTTTCGGATTTTGATTTTCTTTTGAACAATGAAACGATGAAAGTAAGCATTGTTTTGAAAGTTCCAAAAGGAGTGGGTTTGACGAGCAAGTACCTGGAAATAGGCTTTGGCCTTGCAGGCGTCGCTCTGACCCAGTGGAGGAAGTCTTCAAGGGTAGTACCGCTTCAAGAACTTGCCGTTGATGGGCAGCATACATCTATCACCTTCCATGTTTAGAAGTGTGTATGCGCCATTGGAGAAGACTTGGTCGATGACGAAGGGTCCTTCCCATTTTGGTTCAAATTTGCCTTTGGATTTGTGAGCGAAAACCATCGGCCTTTTCACCGCAAGAACCAAGTCACCCTTTTTGTGGGCGCGTTGCCTGACCCTTTTGTCGAAAGATCCAGCCATGCGTGCTTGGTAGAGCTCAATGCTTTGGAGTGCCTCGAGCCGTCTCTCATCGAGATTGTCCAGCTCTTGGAGTCTTAATTTGACATTGCTTTCTTGCGTCATGTCATTTTGTAGAGATACCCTTAAGGAAGGAATCTGTACCTCTAAAGGGACAACAGCTTCGCATCCATAGACCAAGGAGAATGGCGTGCTATGGGTCGGTCCTCGAACGGTAGTTCGGTAGGCCCACAAAGCTTCGGATAATTTGTCGCCCCAGTCCCTTTTATGGCTAGAGACCATTTTCTTGAGAATTTTGCAGAGTGTCTTGTTGAAGGCCTCTGCCAGTCCATTCGCCGCCGGATTGTACGGAGTTGAAGGACAACTTTGGATTTTGTATTTGTCGCAGAACCTGTAGAATCTGTGATCACGGAATTGTGGTCCGTTATCATGGACGAATCTTTTAGGTATGCCGAAGCGACAAATGATGTTGGTGCGCAAGAACTGAAGGACTGATGAGGTCTTCATTTCATTGAGCGCAAAAGCTTTTGACCACTTGGAGAAATAATCCGTAGCGGCGAAAATGAAGCGATGACCTTTGCTTGACGGAGGGGAGACAGGACCTACGATGTCCATACCCCAGGCTTCGAAAGGCCATGAAATTGCTGTAGGATGTAGCCATTCTGGAGGCATGTGGACATAGTCTCCATGAACTTAGCATTGTTGGCAGCGTTTAGCAAATTGCATTGCGTCAACTACCATGGTAGGCCAATAATAACCTAACCTTTTTATCTGATCGTAGAGCTTTGGACCAGCCTGATGAGCTCCACAAAGACCAGCATGTACCTCTTTGAGAGTTTCTTTAGCTTCTTGTTGTGATAAGCAGCGTAGAAGTACTCCATTGTAGGATTTTCTGTAGAGCATCTTTGAAGGAATGTCCAGATGAAAGTTTGGGGTTCGTCTTTGAACACTTACCCGTTCTTTAGGATCTTCAGGCAGGATTCCGACATAATATAATCAATGAACGGATCCCTCCAGTCTCCGATCGGAGGTCTGAGGATGGAGATCCGACTTCCAACCAGTTGGTGGCACTCAACAACTGCTTGGTGTGTATTGAGGGGAGGGAGAATCCTTCTCTCACACATTGTAACTTGCATCTGTTCTCCTTCTTGGACCGCCATAGAGGCGGCGAGTCCAGCCAGGGCATCTGCACGGATGTTTTCGCCTTTACGAATGTGGGTGATATGACAGATGTCAAATTTTTGCCGAAGTGATTGCGCCTTGTTGTAGTAAGGCAGCAGATCAGGCTTCCTGATTTCAAATGTCTGATTCATCTGGTTGACGATCAGTTGAGAATCCCCGAAGGCTTCTAGCACTGTGATGCCGGATTCGAGGGCGAGTTCCAATCCTACAATCAGGGCTTGGTACACAGCTGCATTATTTGAACATGGTTCCAGTAGCGAGAAGGCGTGTGGAATCATGTATTTGTCGGGACTAACAAAGAGGATGCCAATCCCTGATATTTGATTTCCTTTTTCACTTATCCTGGTTACACCGTCGAAGTACATATCCCAGGAAGCTTTTGATAAGGAAGCCTCCACGTTGTAGACTGACTCGTCTGGGAGATCATCCCTGAGTGGACAATCTTCAAGCAACGGATGCTCTGCAAGAAAGTCTGCCAGAGCTTGACCTTTGATTGCCTTTTGTGATACATACCTAATATCAAATTGTGACAGGAGGATAGACCATTTTGCCAGTCAGGCATTGAGGGAACCTGCTTTTGTGACAAGGACCTTCAGGAGATTGATCCTCGAGATCAGGTATACTGTGTTGGACAGCAGCTAGTGACGTAGCTTTTGTACAGCAAACATCACTGCAAGACATTCTTTTTCGACTGGAGAGTAGCGATGCTCTGCACCTACCAGCATGCGGCTGAGATAGTATAGAGCAGCTTCTTTTCCCTCGTGATTTCCTTGTGCAAGTAGAGCTCCCAAAGAGTGGTCGAGGGCTCTTGTGTACAAGATAAATGGTTTTCCAGTTGTGGGGGCAGCCAGTACTGGAGGTTTGGTCAGGTATGACTTGATGTCCTGGAACGCAGTTTCGCATTCAGCATCCCAGACAAAGTCCACGCCCTTTTTCATTAGGCGGGAGAATGGACGGCATTTCCCTGACAGGTTGGAGATGAACCGTCAAATGTATGCCAATCTTCCTTGAAGCCCTTTTAACTGTCTCAGGGTTTTTGGGGATGGCATTTCTAGGATAGCCTTGACTTTGATAGGGTCAAGCTCTATTCCCGCTTTCCGAACTACGAATCCGAGGAACTTACCCGATGATACACCGAAGAAGCATTTTAGGGGATTCATTCGCAGTTTGTGCCTGCGTAGTCGGAGGAAGACTTCTCGAAGATCTTTGAGATGGTCCGCTTTCTTTTTGCTGCTGACGGCGAGGTCATCAACGTAGCATTCGACCGTCTTATGCTGCATATCTTGGAATATCTTCATCATAGCCCTCTGTTATGTTGCACCAGCATTTTTCAGACCAAATGGCACTACAGTGTAACAATACACGCCAAATGGGGTCCGAAATGATGTGTGTCTTTCATCTTCAGGATGCATTTTTATCTGATTGTACCCAGAGAAACCATCCATGAATGTCATCCGCTCGAATCCACAGGTGTTGTCGATCATCACCTCCGGTATGGGGAGCGGAAATTCATCCTTAGGACATGCATTGTTCAGGTCTCTATAATCAATACAGACCCTGATCTGCCCATTTTTCTTTGTCACTAGGACGATGTTGGCCAACCATTCAGGATGCTGTTCCTCGCGGATGAAGCCAACGTTTTTGAGTTTCTGAACTTCTTGTTCAATTTTGTCCATTATGTCAGGACGAAATCTTCTTTGGCCTTGTTTGACAGGCTCGATATCTTTTTGTAGATTGAGTTTGTGAACTGCTATTTTGGGGTCTAAACCAGGCATCTCAGCGTAAGACCATGCAAAACAATCAACAAACTCACGAAGAAAAGCGATATACTCGGGTAACTCATCATCCTTTATATTCTTGCTTATGAATACAGGACATGGGCTATCTGGCGTTCCCAAGTCTATCTTTTGAACAGAATCTTCTATTGGAAGACTTGAAGGTGGTTCCTCCTCAATATTTTCGGAGGCTCCCAACTCAACAAGACCTTCCGGAGTTTCAAAGGTTTTCTCAGACCAAGGCTGTGCTTCTAACCATGGGTCTTCTTGATCGGCACTCTTCTCAAGACTTGCTATGAGATGGTCCCAATTACCTGTTGAAACTGGATCGAAGTATGGCACTTCTTTTGGAGATGATGGTTCTTCTGGACCAGAAGACTGTGCGTCTGTATCATCTGACAATTCCTCTTCATCATCAGAGAAATCATACCAATTGGAGGAGCTTCCTGGATCCTTGACGGGTAACTCTTCAAAGAGATATCCAGGGAGATCAATATCTTCACAGACATGAGATGTTGAGGCTTCGTCGGCCAGACGACTTTGTAGCCTTTGGGTCAACTGTCCCATGGGAGCATCCGGGTCGTAGCCCAGTCCGTATGAAGACTTTTCTATATGACGATAGAGTTTCCAATCCTCCTGCTAGCCTTTTGTCAGGGTGGGCTCCAATGGTACGAGAATACAGTGGCCACCTCCCAAGCCGATTGGATTTCGAGCGTCATAGCCCATTTTCTTCATGATAGCTTGTGCCATTGGACTATACAAGGATAGTTGTGGCATACCTTTGTTTTGGAAAGGCTCAAGCGAAGAGCTTGATGAAGAAGCTGCCGACCTGTGGAAAAAGATCGGCTTTTCTTTTGGTGAGGTTGTCGTAACAACGAAGGAAGCTGATGTTGGATCGCCTATGCCAGCAGGTGTCTCCAATGGAGTGAGAGCAAGTTGAGCTTGCTGAGTATCAGCTTGTCTTGACGACGTGTTGTCTTCTGTCTCTGAATCCGAATCTGTGTCTTGCATAATAGACACAAAGGAGATGACGAACTTGCCCCCAGGCTTTTGTTTGGTCTTCTTTGCCTTGGTAGTGATCACCAACGGCTTTGAAGACTTGAGGGAGACAACAAAAGGAGATTGGTTGATCTCCTTGGTTTTGCCGGATGGTTGATTTTCTTCCAGTGATTGCTGAGGAGCCTTGCCTTTATCTTTCTGGAGACTTTCGGCAAAGGATGCTGTTTCTTTCTCCTTTTCTTCGTTTTCATCTTTGTACATCTGCTAGTCTGCGAAATGGACTTCTTTGCCTTCGAAAGGCTTTTTGTCCGCAAATACCCGATGTACCAAGCCGTCGTTGCCAACAAACTTGATGCACTGATGAAGAGTTGAAGGAACAACACCACTCTCGTGTATCCAAGGGCGTCCGAGAAGGATGTTGTAGCATGAGGGGGTCTTTATTGCAAATACAGTGACTTCATAGATAAGATCACCGATTTGCAACTTGAACCTAATCTTGCCGATAGGCCTCTGAGCACTTCCATCGTATCCAAAGATAGACATGGATGTGTGACTCAGTTTGCTAGGCGGGATGCCCAGCTCTTCGAGTGCCGAAGTAGAGATGAGGTTGAGGGCAGAACCCGGATCGATCTATACTCTGTGTATCGGCATCTCTTTGATGTACCCTGTAAAATATAAGGGCCGGTTGTGCTTTGTTTCGCCTAGTAGGAGGTCTTCCTTATTGAAGGCGATAGTTGCACTTGCTGCTTTTTGAACTGAGAGGCAATCATTGCAAGATCCCTTAGTCTTCTTCTTTTCTCCTTTTGAGGAGGTATTTGATTTTTTAACCCTATAGTCCATTTCAATTTGTAGGACTTGTGGGGCATGCTTGTCGACATCCACATTCAGTCTTTGCAGTTCTGAAATGAGACTATCACGAGTTTGGGGAGACATTTGTAATAAGTCTAGGATGTGTAGACGTGCAGGTATGTGTCTAAAGTGCTCAATCAAGTCATACTGAAAGCCTCCTTAGGGCCTGCATTCTTATTAATGTTGCCACTTGGAGGCGTTTACTTCTGTCCTGAAGGATTTACATACGAAGAAGAAGTTAGATTGTAGTTTTTGTGGTAATCCCGACCAGAGCGGGTACCTTTAACCAACTTCGAGAGCTTCTGGAGACGGTTCTTCATTCAAAGTCCCACCCTCGGATTGAGGGGCTGATCCTTTTCCATTTGCTGAAGATGCTTCCGTGTCAACCTTACTATCCTCAGTGATGCATTGCATGGGCATTTTTCGGGCACAAGTCTGAACAGCGTCCATCAATTTGTCTTCTTGTTTACATTTCTTGGTTCCACTCACCCAGGCTGGGTCTGGGAC
>QPKB01000008.1:23403672-23577280 GCA_003546025.1 Camphora micrantha | reverse complement strand
TAGAGCCGATTTTTTTTGGCGTAAAAGCCGGATTTTGGCATGAGACCGATTTTTTGTTTTGTTGTTTTTTGCAATGAGAGTAAAAGCGGATTTTGCATGAGAGCCGATTTTTTGTTTTTTTGGCGTAAAAGCCGATTTTGGCATGAGAGCCGAGCGATTTTTTGGCGTAAAAGCCGGTTTTTTGAAAAAAAGTTTTTGTTTTGTTGCATGAGAGCCAGATTTTTGGTTTTTGGCATGAAAGCCGATTTTTGGCGTGGAAAGTTTTTGGCGTTTTGCGACTGAAAGAGTCGTAGCCTCCCTGGCTGAATGCCAGGTTTTTGGCAAGTATCGATCGACTAAGAGTCGCCTCCTTGCTCATTCGTATTGCAAGTATCGATGGAATGTCGCCTCCTCGCGAAGTTCGGGTGCAAGTATCGACTAAGCGTCGACTAAGCGTCGCTTCCCTGCTTTTTCTTCAAAAAATTTTGTTTTGCGGGTATCGATGGAATGTCGCCTCCCCACGATTTTTGAAATTTGAGGTTTTTTTCGAACCTTTGTTTTTCTTTTGACAATTTGGGTTGTGGATATCAACTGGAATGTTGCGTCTCCACAATTTTTGAAATTTTGCAAGTATCAACGAGGTGTTGCTTCCTTGCGATTTTGAGGTTTTGGAAGTATCGAATGGGGTTCGCATCCTTCCAATGGGTTTTTGCGAGTATCGACTTGACATCGCTTTCCCGATTTTTGTTTTTAGACACGAGGGTCGTAAATTTTGACCTAAAACCATTTTTGGCGGTAAAAGGTAAGGCGGACTAGGGTGGAAATTCCTAAGTCCTGATTTTTGTTTCAAACCAAGAATTTTTGGGTTCAAGGATCGAAATTTTTGGTTAAGTTTGGGAAGAGGCTCCTAAACTTAGATTTTTGGATTTTGATTTTCTTTTGAACAATGAAACGATGAAAGTAAGCATTGTTTTGAAAGTTCCAAAAGGAGTGGGTTTTGACGAGCAAGTACCTGGAAATAGGCTTTGGCCTTGCAGGCGTCGCTCTGACCCAGTGGAGGAAGTCTTCAAGGGTAGTACCGCTTCAAGAACTTGCCGTTGATGGGCAGCATACATCTATCACCTTCCATGTTTAGAAGTGCGTATGCGCCATTGGAGAAGACTTGGTCGATGACGAAGGGTCCTTCCCATTTTGGTTCAAATTTGCCTTTGGATTTGTGAGCGAAAACCATCGGCCTTTTCACCGCAAGAACCAAGTCACCCTTTTTGTGGGCGCGTTGCCTGACCTTTTTGTCGAAAGATCCAGCCATGCGTGCTTGGTAGAGCTCAATGCTTTGGAGTGCCTCGAGCCGTCTCTCATCGAGATTGTCCAGCTCTTGGAGTCTTAATTTGACATTGCTTTCTTGCGTCATGTCATTTTGTAGAGATACCCTTAAGGAAGGAATTTGTACCTCTAAAGGGACAACAGCTTCGCATCCATAGACCAAGGAGAATGGCGTGCTATGGGTCGGTCCTCGAACGGTGGTTCGGTAGGCCCACAAAGCTTCGGATAGTTTGTCGCCCCAGTCCCTTTTGTGGCTAGAGACCATTTTCTTGAGAATTTTGCAGAGTGTCTTGTTGAAGGCCTCTGCCAGTCCATTCGCCGCCGGATTGTACGGAGTTGAAGGACAACTTTGGATTTTGTATTTGTCGCAGAACCTGTAGAATCTGTGATCACGGAATTGTGGTCCGTTATCATGGACGAATCTTTTAGGTATGCCGAAGCGACAAATGATGTTGGTGCGCAAGAACTGAAGGACTGATGAGGTCTTCATTTCATTGAGCGCAAAAGCTTCTGACCACTTGGAGAAATAATCCGTAGCGGCGAAGATGAAGCGATGACCTTTGCTTGACGGAGGGAGACAGGACCTACGATGTCCATACCCCAGGCTTCGAAAGGCCATGAAATTGCTGTAGGATGTAGCCATTCTGGAGGCATGTGGACATAGTCTCCATGAACTTGGCATTGTTGGCAGCGTTTAGCAAATTGCATTGCGTCAGCTACCATGGTAGGCCAATAATAACCTAACCTTTTTTATCTGATCGTAGAGCTTTGGACCAGCCTGATGAGCTCCACAAAGACCAGCATGCACCTCTTTGAGAGTTTCTTTAGCTTCTTGTTGTGATAAGCAGCGTAGAAGTACTCCATTGTAGGATTTTCTGTAGAGCATCTTTGAAGGAATGTCCAGATGAAAGTTTGGGGTTCGTCTTTGAACACTTACCCGTTCTTTAGGATCTTCAGGCAGGATTCCGACATAATATAATCAATGAACGGATCCCTCCAGTCGCCGATCGGAGGTCTGAGGATGGAGATCCGACTTCCAACCAGTTGGTGGCACTCAGCAACTGCTTGGTGTGTATTGAGGGGAGGGAGAATCCTTCTCTCACACACTGTAACTTGCATCTGTTCTCCTTCTTGGACCGCCATAGAGGCGGCGAGTCCAGCCAGGGCATCTGCACGGATGTTTTCGCCTCTACGAATGTGGGTGATATGACAGATGTCAAATTTTTGCCGAAGTGATTGCGCCTTGTTGTAGTAAGGCAACAGATCAGGCTTCCTGATTTCAAATTTCTGATTCATCTGGTTGACGATCAGTTGAGAATCCCCGAAGGCTTCTAGCACTGTGATGCCGGATTCGAGGGCGAGTTCCAATCCTACAATCAGGGCTTGGTACACAGCTGCATTGTTTGAACATGGTTCCAGTAGCGAGAAGGCGTGTGGAATCATGTATTTGTCGGGACTAACAAAGAGGATGCCAATCCCTGATATTTGATTTCCTTTTTCACTTGTCCTGGTTGCACCGTCGAAGTACATATCCCAGGAAGCTTTTGATAAGGAAGCCTCCACGTTGTAGACTGACTCGTCTGGGAGATCATCCCTGAGTGGAGAATCTTCAGGCAACGGATGCTCTGCAAGAAAGTCTGCCAGAGCTTGACCTTTGATTGCCTTTTGTGGTACATACCTAATATCAAATTGTGACAGGAGGATAGACCATTTTGCCAGTCGGGCATTGAGGGAACCTGCTTTTGTGACAAGGACCTTCAGGAGATTGATCCTCGAGATCAGGTATACTGTGTTGGACAGCAGATAGTGACGTAGCTTTTGTACAGCAAACATCACTGCAAGACATTCTTTTTCGACTGGAGAGTAGCGATGCTCTGCACCTACCAGCATGCGGCTGAGATAGTATAGAGCAGCTTCTTTTCCCTCGTGATTTCCTTGTGCAAGTAGAGCTCCCAAAGAGTGGTCGAGGGCTCTTGTGTACAAGATAAATGGTTTTCCAGTTGTGGGGGCAGCCAGTACTGGAGGTTTGGTCAGGTATGACTTGATGTCTTGGAACGCAGTTTCGCATTCAGCATCCCAGACAAAGTCCACGCCCTTTTTCATTAGGCGGGAGAATGGACGGCATTTCCCTGACAGGTTGGAGATGAACCGTCGAATGTATGCCAATCTTCCTTGAAGCCCTTTTAACTGTCTCAGGGTTTTTGGGATGGCATTTCTAGGATAGCCTTGACTTTGATAGGGTCAAGCTCTATTCCCGCTTTCCGAACTACGAATCCGAGGAACTTACCCGATGATACACCGAAGAAGCATTTTAGGGGATTCATTCGCAGTTTGTGCCTGCGTAGTCGGAGGAAGACTTCTCGAAGATCTTTGAGATGGTCTTCTTTCTTTTTGCTTTGACGGCGAGGTCATCAACGTAGCATTCGACCGTCTTATGCTGCATATCTTGGAATATCTTCATCATAGCCCTCTGATATGTTGCACCAGCATTTTTCAGACCAAATGGCATTACAGTGTAACAATACACGCCAAATGGGGTCCGAAATGATGTGTGTCTTTCATCTTCAGGATGCATTTTTATCTGATTGTACCCAGAGAAACCATCCATGAATGTCATCCGCTCGAATCCACAGGTGTTGTCGATCATCACCTCCGGTATGGGGAGCGGAAATTCATCCTTAGGACATGCATTGTTCAGGTCTCTATAATCAATACAGACCCTGATCTGCCCATTTTTCTTTGTCACTAGGACGATGTTGGCCAACCATTCAGGATGCTGTTCCTCGCGGATGAAGCCAACGTTTTTGAGTTTCTGAACTTCTTGTTCAATTTTGTCCATTATGTCAGGACGAAATCTTCTTTGGCCTTGTTTGACAGGCTTGATATCTTTTTGTAGATTGAGTTTGTGAACTGCTATTTTGGGGTCTAAACCAGGCATCTCAGCGTAAGACCATGCAAAACAATCAACAAACTCACGAAGAAAAGCGATATACTCGGGTAACTCATCATCCTTTATATTCTTGCTTATGAATACAGGACGTGGGCTATCTGGCGTTCCCAAGTCTATCTTTTGAACAGAATCTTCTGTTGGAAGACTTGAAGGTGGTTCCTCCTCAATATTTTCGGAGGCTCCCAACTCAACAAGACCTTCCGGAGTTTCAAAGGTTTTCTCAGACCAAGGCTGTGCTTCTGACCATGGGTCTTCTTGATCGGCACTCTTCTCAAGACTTGCTATGAGATGGTCCCAATCACCTGTTGAAACTGGATCGAAGTATGGCACTTCTTTTGGAGATGATGGTTCTTCTGGACCAGAAGACTGTGCATCTGTATCATCGGACAATTCCTCTTCATCATCAGAGAAATCATACCAATTGGAGGAGCTTCCTGGATCCTTGACGGGTAACTCTTCAAAGAGATATCCAGGGAGATCAATATCTTCACAGACATGAGATGTTGAGGCTTCGTCGGCCAGACGACTTTGTAGCCTTTGGGTCAACTGTCTCATGGGAGCATCAGGGTCGTAGCCCAGTCCGTATGAAGACTTTTCTATATGACGATAGAGTTTCCAATCCTCCTGCTAGCCTTTTGTCAGGGTGGGCTCCAATGGTACGAGAATACAGTGGCCACCTCCCAAGCCGATTGGATTTCGAGCGTCATAGCCCATTTTCTTCATGATAGCTTGTGCCATTGGACTATACAAGGATAGTTGTGGCATACCTTTGTTTTGGAAAGGCTCAAGCGAAGAGCTTGATGAAGAAGCTGCCGACCTGTGGAAAAAGATCGGCTTTTCTTTTGGTGAGGTTGTCGTAACAACGAAGGAAGCTGATGTTGGATCGCCTATGCCAGCAGGTGTCTCCAATGGAGTGAGAGCAGGTTGAGCTTGCTGAGTATCAGCTTGTCTTGACGACGTGTCGTCTTCTGTCTCTGAATCCGAATCTGTGTCTTGCATAATAGACACAAAGGAGATGACGAACTTGCCCCCAGGCTTTTGTTTGGTCTTCTTTGCCTTGGTAGTGATCACCAACGGCTTTGAAGACTTGAGGGAGACAACAAAAGGAGATTGGTTGATCTCCTCGGTTTTGCCGGATGGTTGATTTTCTTCCGGTGATTGCTGAGGAGCCTTGCCTTTATCTTTCTGGAGACTTTCGGCAAAGGATGCTGTTTCTTTCTCCTTTTCTTCGTTTTCATCTTTGTACATCTGCGAGTCTGCGAAATGGACTTCTTTGCCTTTTGAAAGGCTTTTTGTCCGCAAATACCCGATGTACCAAGCCGTCGTTGCCAACAAACTTGATGCACTGATGAAGAGTTGAAGGAACAACACCACTCTCGTGTATCCAAGGGCGTCCGAGAAGGATGTTGTAGCATGAGGGGGTCTTTATTGCAAATACAGTGACTTCATAGATAAGATCACCGATTTGCAACTTGAACCTAATCTTGCCGATAGGCCTCTGAGCACTTCCATCGTATCCAAAGATAGACACGGATGTGTGACTCAGTTTGCTAGGCGGGATGCCCAGCTCTTCGAGTGCCGAAGTAGAGATGAGGTTGAGGGCAGAACCCGGATCGATCTATACTCTGTGTATCGGCATCTCTTTGATGTACCCTGTAAAATATAAGGGCCGGTTGTGCTTTGTTTCGCCTAGTAGGAGGTCTTCCTTATTGAAGGCGATAGTTGCACTTGCTGCTTTTTGAACTGAGAGGCAATCATTGCAAGATCCCTTAGTCTTCTTCTTTTCTCCTTTTGAGGAGGTATTTGATTTTTTAACCCTATAGTCCATTTCAATTTGTAGGACTTGTGGGGCATGCTTGTCGACATCCACATTCAGTCTTTGCAGTTCTGAAATGAGACTATCACGAGTTTGGGGAGACATTTGTAATAAGTCTAGGATGTGTAGACGTGCAGGTATGTGTCTAAAGTGCTCAATCAAGTCATACTTGAAAGCCTCCTTAGGGCCTGCATTCTTATTAATGTTGCCACTTGGAGCGTTTACATTCTGTCCCGAAGGATTTACATACGAAGAAGAAGTTAGATTGTAGTTTTTGTGGTAATCCCGACCAGAGCGGGTACCTTTACCAACTTCGAGAGCTTCTGGAGACGGTTCTTCATTCAGAAGTCCACCCTCGGGATTGAGGGGCTGATCCTTTTCATTTGCTGAAGATGCTTCCGTGTCAACCTTACTATCCTCAGTGATTGCATTGCATGGGGCATTTTCCGGGAACAAGTCCTGAACGGCGTCCAGCAATTTGTCTTCTTTGTTTACAATTTCATTGGTCCAAACATCACCCATGAGGCTGGGCATCTGGGACCGGTTGACTGGGTAGACTTCATCGGTAGAGACGTCTTCAAGGTAGTCAGCTAGAAGAGGTCTGTACTCTGATGTGACAGTCTCGGAAGACGAAGGTTGAGAAGATGGCACCTCTGAGGTAGCAATATCAGAGGATATACTACCTGATGTAGTATGGGAGTTTGTGGCCTCGGCAGATGAAGCTCCAGAGGCGCTGTCGTCTCGAACTATCGCATTGCAAGCAATAGGAAACGTCTCCGGAACGGATTGTTGGGAGTCAGATTCATCCTCTGATGTAAGGGGATCATCCACCCAGCAGTTTTCTTCATTTTCAGGAGTTACTGGAGGGGACTCCTGTAGATTTTCCGGGATCACCGGTTCCGGATTGCGATGAAGCTGATTGATGTGATCTTGTCCTTGCTCTATGGGAAGATGTTGCAAGATCCTTGCATATTCTTCGAGATCAGGCATAGGGGCCAGATCTTCTTCTTCATCTATTCCTTGTAGTTCCTCCTGATCGGGTTCTACCGGAGCATTGGCAGGTGCTGTGTCAACAGCATTTTCCTGAACAACCTCTTGGTCTCCTTCATCATCAGACCAAGATCCCTGTGGCTGTAAAGGGTTATACCAAATCACAGGCATGAGACGGGATTCAGGGATCCATTCCTCGTCGGAGAGGTATTCTCCTGTTTCGAGGGATTCCTCCCATTCATCGGTGTCACTGGCGGTGTCAATGGACTCGTACCCATCCATGGGGAATCCAACTACTGAATTGCAAGAGTATGATGCCCCCTGCATGTCTTCAGTCTTCAGTAGTGATGGCATGAAATCACGGAGGGTGAATTTCCTTGCCGGCCTCGAAGTCTCGGAAGGAGACTTTTCTGCTGCCCCCAGTGAAGGGGTAGGGGAAGTTTCTGTCTTTTCAGGAACTTCTTGTTTTGGTTGAGCTTTCTCCTGCTGTTTAAGCTTACGGAGTTGTCTCCTGCCTTGCCTTCGCTGTTGAGCGGTCGGCTTTGTTTTGACGATCTCCCAGTTTTCATCTTCCAGGATGTCGGGATGTACCCATATGGGCTGAACATCTGGTGTTGGGTACGGGACTAGCTCTTGGGATGTTTGAGCCATTTTTATCACCTTGAAGGAAGTAGTGACCTTCTTCTTTGGTGACTTTTGTGTTTGTCCATACGACACCATGTTGACGGAGGCAGACCCATAGTTTTTGTCAAAGGTGATGACTCCATTTTTCCACATCTCGTTGATCTTTTCTCTCACAACGAAGCATTGGTTGAGAGGATGCGAGATCATCTGGTGGTACGGACAGTACCGGGGATCGTTGGTTTTGCCAACATCTCCTGGTCTTTTGGGTTCAGGCAGGGTGAGCTTCCCGTTTGCCAAGAGAGCCTCGAAGATTTCTTCGACATCTTCATCGAACGGGTATTTCTTTTCTACTCGTTCTTTGAAGGCATCAGAGAGTTCAAGTCTCTTACCTGCACCTTTGTTTTCAGCTTTCTTTGGTGGCTGCGGAGCTGACTTGGTTTGCACATTGAGAACCTCCTTTTTCTTTTGCTTCGAGGTTGCAATGGCGGTCGGCTCCTTCTTTGATGATTTCTGACTGCTGAGGTCTTTGATCACCGTTTCAGCCTCCATTGATGCTTCTAGGAGTTCTCCCAGATTCTTTGATTTGTTGCCGATAATCATGGAGCGTATCTTTGCTCTCATGTTGTTACGGCAGATGTCAACCAGCGACGCTTGTGGCAGTACGTCTGAGCATTTGTACGCCATTGCCTTCCACTTGTGAATATAGTTGTATGTCGACTCATTCTCTCCCTGTTTTAGGCTGCAGAGTTGAGCCATAGTCACAGGATAATCCTCACCTTTGAAGTGAGTCAGGAAGCGTGTCTCCATCATGGCCCAGTTTTGGATAGAGTCCTCCTGAAGAGTGAAGTACCAATCAAAGGCCGTACCTTTTAGGGTACTTGCGAAGAGACGGATCTTGAGGGCGTCTTGATCCGCGATGGCTCCCGTCAGGATCTTGAAATGGATGACATGTTGTCTGGCCGAGCCCTTCCCCGTATGTGTTTGGAGAGTGGGCTGTTTGAATTTGGTAGGAAACGGTACCGAGTCCATCCATAAGGGATATGGCGGCTTGATTCCGTGTTCCTTTAGTGAATCCTCTTCCTTTGCTTTGGCGAGGATATCGTCAACGTCCTTTTTGGTAAGGGCGCGTGACTCATTTACCTCCTCTTCATGGTGACTTGGAGGAGCTTCATTATTTGGTGGACGTTGGAGGGTAAGAAGTAAGTTCTCCATGAGAGCTTCTATCCTCTGTTGTCCCTGCTCCAGCTGCTGGATGAGTGCGGCTACGTCATCTTGCGGCGGAGGTTGCTCAGAATTTGTGACTAAGACGTTCATCTTTCGAGAGTCGAATGAGGATATCGTCTTGGTGACTGAGCTGGAGCTCATTCTTTTGGATGAAGAGCTTGAAGAGTGATCGCTCCGGTGTCCTTGACTTGAAGGAGTGGGAGAATCTTCTCTATGTTTTCGCGCCCGGGAGACGCTGCGAGTCACCGGTCGCTTGACATGGAGTTTTGTTGCTGACTTCTGGCGCCTTCTGGTTTTGCCAACCATATGGACAGTAGCAACTTGGTTGGGTGCTTCTTTTTCGACCCATTTTTGATAGACCGGGAGCGTGGAGTGCTGGGCTCTTTGCTTCTCTAGTCTCTTTTGCCGATACGCCGCACGGCGACGCATACGACGAGCGATTTGAGCTTCAGTTAGCTCGGGCTGTGCTCTAGCCACGAAGGAGGTGGTCCCTTGCGCGCAGCAGCCGAGCTTGTCTTCTTTGTAATTCGGCAAGGACAGGATCTGGATGCGGTCCTTAGCCTGTCGCAGCGAAGCTTTAAATTTGGCGAGCTCGGCCCCTGTTGAAATGAAGGGCCGGGTTGCAGGAATACAGGCCTTGACAGATTCTCGCCGAGGCCTGATGATGCATGACTTGATCCTGGGCTTATAGGGACAAGCCGGCTCGTGCTGGGTAGATTTTGTTTGGTGGAGGGCTAGTTTCTCCTCTTTCGTGTACGAGAGAGGGTAGAACCGGTTCTCCTTGAGCGGGGCCAGGTATGCTGGCCTTGCAGATCTTTGGGACCTTCTTTGTTTTGGAGAAGGTCTTGGAGACCAAGTCTTGAGATAGACCTGGTTTCTTGCAGGCTGAGGTTCCACGGGATTGTCGCGGGCTTCAGACTTCTTGGCGGTTGCCCTTGGTGTCACGGTAGTGACGCGCCCAGGGGCGGTTCTCTGCTTCTTGGCAGGAGTTGTTTCTTCTGCGGGAAATGGGAAAGGTCCCAACGACCCGAAGACGATGGACCGAGGAGAGGAGGTCGACCCGGTGTCCTGTGTGTTACCGAAGGAAGTGACACTTCAGCCGCTGGCGAGGCGCTTAGGAGCGCATTTGTTTTGCTTCTCTTGAAGCATCAGCTGGTACTCATTCTCATCGAAGGTGATTGTCAGCGAAGCTGCCATGTTAGTTTTTGAAAAACCTTTCTGAAACAAGACCGGATCCATTAGTAATCACAAGAATGTGGTGATCATAAATGGAAATAAACTATGGTTTTTTTTTTCTTTTCTATTTGCTCGAGGGGACAAGGCCCGGCCCAAGCAAGATGAAGAAGGCAAAAAGCCATAGAGTATACAATCGTTCTAAACGCGAGTATGAAAGGCTCAGAGTGAGCGTTCCAGTGACTGCTAGAAGCAATTGTGAACCTTAATTCAGATTACCGAGGAGCGAAGCTCACTCGAGGTAAAATGATATAAGGTTGGAAGTACAAATGTGTCGGTCGCGAATACAGTAGACCCAAGAGGGCGTACTAGCACCGCTAGGCACAGATGTTGTAAATCGCATCCTTGAAATGGACACGAGATGGGATTTTTGAAAGGTCAAGGTTGGGTTCATAAAGGAGAGCAAATGGCACTCCGATCCGAAAACGTGCTTAACATTTCTGCGAGCACAGAGTCCGAAAGGGAAATAACCAGAATTTCTCGAATCTGGACCCAACAATGACGGAAGTTTTTTTTTGAAGATTTATTTTTTTTTTGAAAGTCAGTATCGGATTCATCAAGGAGAGCAAATGATGTTCCAATCCAAACACGTGCTCAACATTTCTGCGAGCACAGAGTCTGGAAAGGAAGAGATCAAGATTTCTCAAATTTGAACCAAAAATCGACGAATTTTTTTTTTTTTTTAGGGTTTGAGAATACATCGAGTTCTCACGATTCGTTCTTATGAAACCAATGTTGATAGATCAGCCCCCAGGTAAGGGTAGGATTACTTAATGAACCCGTTTGGAGGACCCTTACCTAGAACAGCCTAGCTGTCTCCAAACTCTGGACAAGGCTTTTCTTGGATCAACCTCGATTAAAGAACGCAATCGGTAAAACTTTCGTGTTCTCAAGTGCATCCCCGTTTTTTTTTTTTTATATGGACTCATCAGAGAGAGCGAATGGTCCATTCCCAGTCTGAACAGGGGCTCAAACAATTTCTACGAGCCCTAAGTCAGAAAGGAAAAGAAAACCAAAATTTCTCAAATTTGGATCCAAAAGAAAGAGGAATTTTTTTTGAAAATCTGACAAGTTTGAAATCAGATTTTTTTTTTTTATGGATACATCAGCGAGAGCGAATGGTCCGTTCCCAGTCTGAACAGGGGCTCAAACAATTTCTGCGAGCCCTAAGTCAGAAAGGAAAAGAAAACCAAAATTTCTCAAATTTGGATCCAAAAGAAAGAGGAATTTTTTTTGAAAATCTGACAAGTTTGAAATCAGATTTTTTTTTTTTTTATGGATACATCAGCGAGAGCGAATGGTCCGTTCCCAGTCTGAACAGGGGCTCAAACAATTTCTGCGAGCCCTAACTCAGAAAGGAAAAGAAAACCAAAATTTCTCAAATCAGATTTTTTTTTCGAACTCATCAAAGAGAGCAAACGGTCCCTTTCCCAATCTGAAAACGTGCTCAAACATTTCTGCGGGCACTGAGTCCAAAAGGGAGGAGATCGAGATTTCTCAGATCTGAATTCAAAGAACAAGAGAAGATTTTTTTTCCGAGAAGGAGAAAGATTAGAAATAGACTTAAAGAAAGAAATTTCCAAAACAAAAAAAAATCCCATCTCATGTTTTTTTTTTATGCAAGATTCAACATCGGCCACCAACTAGAAGGGTGCCAAAGAATCTAAGTTCATGTTCTAAAATGAACGTGTCCCACCGGGTGTGCCAGCTTGATGGACCCGATTCTTCCCTCTCTCTCCCGCTGCCTCCGCCCCAGGTCTTTCGGGGTACGGCGGAGGGGAGGAGAAGAAAAGATAAAGGGTAACAACATCTTTCTTTTCTTTTTTTGTACGGGTATGCCAATTTCACTTTTCTACTTGGAATTTAGAAACGGTGATCCGAAGATCCACCTTCACAAGTAGAAAGGGGAAATGAAACTTTTTCTAGTTTCTATTGCACGCATATTTTAAGAAAAGAGACAAAAGGGTTTTTTTTTTAATGCCGTGAAAGGCGATTTCATTTGTTGCCGTGAAAGGCGATTTTGCCGTAAAAGGCGATTTACAAGTCTTATCCATTATGAAAGACAAGAGTTGTGATTTTTGTCTCTAAAAGAAAAATAAAGTACAATAGAAATCAAGAAAATGAATCTGACTTCTCATTCGATTGTGGGGACACGTTCAGATCGACGGTCGCGAGTCATGTATGGGCTCCTCCATCGTCCATGCAGATGAGAACACGATGCTTGGATTCTTGGCTTGGCTTTTTAACCTCAGATTTTTAAAGGACAAAGACCAAGAGAAGGTCTTATATCCGATAAAAAGCTAAGTAAACGGGCTGAAAAGCCACGTTTTAGCCATGTTGGTAGAAGAAGGGAGGTCCTTGGGGGGGTGGCCCCCCAAAGGTGCTTCAATCACCTTTTGGTGGTCTTTGCAGCAGAGTTGCAGGGCCTCTGGATTTTTTTGTCTTCGTCGGGGGGAGAGCGAGAGCTAGCTCCTTTTCCTTTGGAATGCCCTCCTATTTATAGGCCTTTGGTAGCCATTTAGGAGGGTTTATGAGCATTGAATGCATTAATACTCATAATGGGAGGAGTTACAAGTTTTAAAGTATTTGTTTTGTAACTCCTTTTTCCTTGAATCTGATTGGCCGATGGAGAATAATGAGCCTTTAATTGCTTTTAATCCCCATCATGGGAGGAGTTTCATGGCTTTAATGCCATAAATCCTTTGACTTGTAACTCCCATTTGCTTGCTTTTGATTGGGCCATCCAAAATAATGAGTTAATGACCGCATTAACTTGTCATAAAACGGGTCATTTAACCTCATTAATTGGTCGCCAAGTCGCTTGAAGAGTCGCGGGCCGCGCCGCGTCTTTTGGAATTCTTCTTGCGATGACCGCCGGTGGATCCACATGTTGTTTGATGTCGGATGGCGATGCAATTTCAGACATTGATTAATATCAACATGCCGGCAACATCTGTCCTGTCGATTTCACGATCGGGCGGGCAGAAAGTGTGCTTTCTTTGTCGGCCGGTTGGCGATTTCGAGGCATCTAATGATCATCCAATGATTTCGGCGGCGAATCCGTGATGTTGACGAAGATCGACGGATTTCATGCACGAAAAATCAGATTTTGGAAAAATCACAGGGGCCAATCAACTCGAAACGCGAAAAGTACCCGAAAAAAGGGGTTTCCGGCGACTTTTGGGTCGCCGGAAATTCCATGGTCGCCGGCGACCATGCACCCATGGTCGCCGGCGACCATGGGCCAAGGTCGCCGGCGACCATGGGCCTTGGGCCCATTTTTTGGCCGCCTTTCGGTCGCCGTTTCTTCGTCGTTTTTCAATCTTTTTTCATTCTTTTTTCTTCTGTATTTTTGTTGACATTTCCCCTCATTTATTGGCCTGATTCTCTTGAAGAAAACCTGACGAGAAGCCACGCAAATCGGAGCACAAAGTTTCCTATTTTTTGGAAAGCCGAAGACTTTGTTGTGCGGTTTTGCCGATTTTTTGTCAAGCATTGAAACTAGGCCAAACGATGTCGGAATGACCTGAAATTCGACGTGGAGCTTCTTGAGCAGTAGATAGGACCAACCATAGGCTTTGGTTTGAGTTTTGAAGCCGTTCGGGGTCCCGCAAATGCTCGCCTTGATTTCGCCATGAGAGAAATGCCGAGCTTTGACTTGTGGTCAACCGATGTCCGATTGACCTGAAATTTGACAGGGAGCCTCCTGAATAGTAAGTAAGACCAACCATGGGTTTTGGTTTGAGTTTTGAAGCCTTTTGGGGTCCCGCAAATGCTCGCCTTGATTTCACCTCGAGGAAAATGCTGACCTTTGAAACTAGGCCAAACGATGTCCGTTTGACCTAAAACTTGACAGGGGACCTATTGGAGTCATTCTGAGATGATCCATTAGCTCCAATTTGGATGCCATGATTCCGGGATGCTCCGCCGCCGGTAGGCCTGTTTTTGCTTTCCGAGAGTTGATGAAGGGTCAAACGCCGTCCGTTTGACTTGAAATTTGGCAGGGGGCCTTTTGGAGGTATTTTGAGACCATCCGTAGGCTCTGATCGAAGTTTTGAAGTCTTCGACACTGTCGCTGCCAGGAGCTCCTGCCTGGCTATCGGAGGAGTGAAGTTAGGCCAAATGATGTCGAAATGACCCGAAACTTCATGTGTACCCTTCTTTTGGCTGCTTTGAAGGATCTTGTAGTTTTTGTTTGATTCTGACAAGATTTGGTGCTTGAAGTGGCGCCTTCCTATTTATGGCAGGATGTGGCTCCATGTAGCTTTTGGTGTTGAAGGGACATAGTGACATTTTTGGTGTCAACAACTACTAGCAGGGCTGAGAGTCCACATGCAAAATTAAAGAGACACCTAGGCACATCAAGCTGTAGCTTTGATTTGTCCTAACAGATTCTCCATGCCTTACTAGAGTTGCTTTTTACGGAGATAAATGCTTCTTATAAAAAAGAGTATGAACACCATGCAATATAAGTTCAAACAGGCATTGTTTCGTAAGTTGAGAGGATTTCTATCAAGAAAAATCTACATGAAAACAAAGAAAGCACTTGCAGGCGGATCCTTAGCCAGTTTCTCCTTCTTTGCAGGCTTCCTGCTCGTCGCCTCCTTTCTTTCCTCTTCACAGAAAACACACACATGGAGAGAATCGATTAAATCAACAAAAACAAAGGAATACTGAAAGAAAACGAGACAATGACATCGAGATCTAAGTAAGAATCAACGAAAACTCGAAGAAATTAGAGAATCAACAAAAAGTCAAAGAAATCTGAGAATCAACTCAAAACCTGAAGAAATATGAGAATCGACGAAAATCGAAGAAATCTGAAATGAGGTCGGCTTTATTGGACCTAGCTCCCTTCGATTTTGCCCCTTTCATTGCAGGAACTGGTTCGAAAAACTATCAGATCTATGAGATGTCGTAGAAGATTAAAGAGAGATCGAGAAAAAGAAGAAGACGAAGAAGAGAGAGAGTGCCTGAGTTGGGGTTTTCGAGTATCGAAGGAGAGAAAAAGAGACTATGGAATGGGAGAGATGGAAGAGGGGGATGGAAATGTTGAAATGTGGGTTTGGGTGGGATTTTGAAATCTTCTAACACAGTAGTGATCCGTAACCTAGAAGCTCATTTGTTAATTCTTTTTTTTTTTTTTTTTTTTGTGCTTGTACTTCTTCGTTGTCGTTCAAAGTAGGGCTTTTTGAAGATTTGGATCGTCCGTGCTTTGGGTGGACCACCTTGGAGCATTATTTAATAGGGGTGTGCAAAAAATCCGTCGATCCGTAAAACTGATCCGGTCTGATCCGATCCGCAGATTTTTAACCGAATTGAAGGTAAACGGATTAGTGACAGATTGAGAATCTTGTAATCCGTTAACAACTGATCGGTGGCGGATTTCACCCTCAATTCGCGGATTCAATCCGATCTGTTGACATTAAATATAAATAAAAGAATCTTGTAATCCATTGACATTAAGGGGCCTAAATATAATATAAAAGGTCTGAATATAAAAGAAGAAGAAAATTAAGGGGTCAAAATGTAATTCACTTTTATATATAAAAGTTCAAGGTTTCAATAGATGGAATGTGATTTTTATGAATTTAACATTTTCGGATTTATTTGTTGATTAGATCTCTTTTGGTTGTAATGTAGATTAAAAAACAGCTCTTTGTATTGATCAATTGGGTAGCTTTCGAGACAAAAAAAGATATTTGCATTTTTTTGGATTGTTAGCTTGTAAGTTGAAACTCTTTAAACATGTTTGATCTCTTTCTTTAACCTTAGATTCAACGGATTAAATGGATTAAACCGATCTGCTCCTCCACGGATGGGATTGGTTCAGTTTTTAACAGCCACGGATTGGTGACGGATTACATATCCATCAATTCGTTGGTAACGGACTGGTGGCGGATTTGGCCAAATCCGCACCAATCCGATACATGTACACCCCAATTACTTAATGAAAATTTCCTTTTTTATATGCCCCCACAGATTTATTCTTATTTGGAGCCCACCTATATTCATTCTCATAAGGTTCTTAGGGAGATGGATAAATTTGGACCGAGATAAATGAGTGCATTGAATCGACAAAGAATCGACCCTTCAAGATTACAATTGTGAGCACTTTCTTCAAGTGCAGCCATTGGGGTTATTTTGTGACCTGTTTAGGAGAGCATATCAATCAAATGCACTTTACCATAGATATGGGTCGAAGTTTGGTTTGGCAGTGGTTAATTCTTTAATTAAAAAAATAAATATTGAATATTAAAAAGAATAACTTTTATATATAATATTGAGTATTTTATCAAAGAAATCACCTTAGAAGTTAATCGCACAAAAAAAAGCCCTTTTAGTTTCCCTCGTAAAGGAGTGGTCCTCGAGGGCCACTTCTGGTTTTTTTTTTTAACATCACACGTTGCTTCCTTTATTTTTTTTCACATGACATGGGGAGCGTCAATATCAACGCTTCCTTGTATTTATAGGAGAATTTCAAAACATAATAAATATTAATCTATAGTCATGCAAATTGACATCTGGAAATTTGTACATGAGGACTTTGATTGATAGAATTTCTTAGAAAAAAGATATTTTGAAATTCTCCTAACAATAATTCCTCTATATAAACTGACTCTAACAACACTCATAGATTTTTTTAAAGGAAATTTCTTTTTGCAAGGTTTACCTTTAAAAAATAAAATAATAAATAATAGCACTCGTAGATTTAAAGCAAATTGATATTATCTGAAATGTGGATTAAAGATGAACGAGCTTGAACAACTCTCTCTTAGCATCTGAGTCCCATGTATCACTACTTGCCATGTCATCTCCTTAATACTAGAATTCATAGCAGTTTTTATTAGTCTTTTATGGCTTCTTTTAGAAATTATATTTTCCAAAACTACCCTTTATATTTCTATTACTGCCTAAAGGAGAGTCCATATTGATTTTAGAGGAAACTACTAGAAAAAACCCCTAAGGACCCCCTACGTTGTGACAAGGCACGTTATCACCTTCCACATGGGAGAGGTCCTAGTGGGGCTTTATATATATATATATATTTTTTGGTCTTCTTGTGACATGGTCGATATCGACCAATATGAGATACTATTTATATCATTTACACGATGCTATATCTAGTCGAAGCACTTTTCATTCGACGGGGAAACCACCTCCTGCGATCTTCCCTTCCAGAAAGCACTCAAGGAGTCCATGACAAACTCGGTTTCCCTCCATTAATAGGTTGGAACACACATTAAACACATTCGTTTACTGAATTATCTCCTCCCCACTCCCCCCCCCCCCCCCCCCCCCGAAAACATCATAATCTGTCTTCGTTTTCGGTTTCTAATTTGAAAAACACTAGAGAATAGAAATACAGTCCCTTTTTTTACCTTAGCAAGATGTAACAGCTGGCCAATTTGAATGCATTCTCTATACAAGTTCCCCTCTAAGTGACATGATTATGGTCCCCAAGACATCATCGAATAAATTTGTTGGAGTCGTCATTTTTGTGCGTAGTCTCTTAAAAGGCTACTGTTTTTATATTTTGTTTTTTATAAGTGTCACATAGTATTCTTTGATCAAACATGTCATAAGGAGAATTTGTTACAAAAAGGTAGCCCATTCAGGCCAAATTCATTAATTATAGTCGATGGATTCCAAAATTTAGCTATTATTCTCCATCTAATGAAGCTTATATTCTATTTTGATTCTCCATCCTGTAATTTTAATTTTTCATTATTTGCACTACAATCTCACATTACTATCTAGGTGTTTATTTTAATTTAAGCACATCTTCCTCGCCACCTAAAGTATTTTTATTGTTATTTAATGATAGGATGACAGATAACAAGGTGTTGTTCATATTCCACTACGATGGCAACTTCGAATTCGATATAATTTGTCCGGTGTACAATGGAGGAAAGCAGAAGATGAGATATTTACCGATTGACATAACATACGCTGCACTGGTTAATGAAGCAAACGAAGCAGGCAATTGTGGCCCATCAATTCAGAATTTAAACTTACAGTACCTCCATCACAACGAACGGGTATTTTCATTAGCTAGCATCGACGATGATAACGATGTAAGGAGAATATTGAAAGCATCAGGGAATGATGTGAATGAGATTATCTATACGTGTGCAACTGCCAGAATGATGGGCAACATATAGGAGGCGAACAACGGAGGTACGTGTATTGATTTTATCACTGAGCTTGTTAGTTAACAAATACTACTTTGTTCCCTACTTGCTTACCGCTTCAATGACTTGTTGTAGGTTTCAAGAGACTTATAAAGATCGCACTTGTCCGAAAAAAATGAGGAACGTGTCAAGAGTTTTCAAGGGAAAAGAGGTCATCGAGCCATTGCAATCTCATGAACTACCTACAATTGATCTGCGTGAGGATGAAGACATGCATTTTCAAACTATACGTAATGATTTGAGTCCACATCAGCCGGTCGGACAAGAGGAATTTGTTGATGATATGGACGATATGTGTTTTCTTATTGCACCTAACAATTTGAGTACACATCAGTCGGTCGGACAAGAAGAAACTGTTGATGATATGGATGTTGTCGTAGATTCTCATGGTAACATAAAAATTGAGAAATAGAGCCCCAACAAACATATGCATGGGATCCCAACGTTCAAGGCCGAAGTCAACACTAACAAAGCAAATCCATCCAGTATGGCAAATGTCTCCAATGAAGCCCCACATTTAGATCTAGATGACAATATAGTGCCTGAGGAGGTGAATACAGATGTCGGTTCCAACTCGGCAAGGGAAATGTGGCTTGGTCGTGAATTTCCTGATTGACAGAACTTTCGATACAGTCTTGCTAAGTTTGCAATTTATGGAAGCTTCATGCTCAAGCACCTGAAGACCAACTTGACCAAGGTCACGGCACGTTGCAAAGATCAAGACTGTCCTTGGAGAATTGATGCTTCTATCATAGAGTCGGGGCCGTAGTTCAAGGTAAGGACGTACAATCCAAATCATCAATGCTCGAAACCAATGATGGGTATGGCGCATCGACAGGCAACGTCGGCACTTATTACAAAGTTCATCATGGATAGAGTCCAGCAAAATCCAGATTTGAAACCCAAGGAGATAATAAACGACTACCAGATGGAATTTGGGTCAACCATTAGCTACAGAAAGACACTTATTGCAAAGGAAATGGCACTAAGTGTAGTCCGAGAGTCGTACAAAGATTCATTTAAGATATTGCCTCTCTATTATATTAAATTGCAAACGGCCAACCCTGGGACCGTAACAAATATAGACACAGTGGATGATCGTTTTAAAAGATTTTTTTGGGCATTCGGACCATGTTTAAGATCATTCACGTGCTCCTTGAGGCGGGTGATTGTTGTTAACGGCACACATGTCCGAGGCAAGTATTCAGGTGTTTTGCTTGTAGCCGTGACACACGATGCCAACCACAAGCTCCTCCCCATTGCCTTTGCCTTTGCGGAAGCGGAATGCCGTGACAATTGGGAGTGGTTCCTTGCAAACTTATTCATATCTTTGGGAGAGCCCTCCAATTTGACTATTGTTTCGGACCGGCAAAAGGGTCTTGTCCCAGCGCTCAAAAACACCATACCTGCAGCAATGCATTGTTACTGTTGCCTCCATATCGCATAAAACGTAAAGGCAACTTTCAGTGACGGGGTTATCGTGCTTAAATTTTGGCGTGCGGCAAAGTCATTAGGCCTTGTGAATACAAGGCTTACATGACAGATATACGTGCAGTCAACCAAGACGCGTTTAACTACATCGACGCGATTGGCCGGGAGCATTAGGCGAATGCATATGTACTCACAAATAGATTTATCTGGATTTGTTGGTATTCACCGAAGGCGACCGGACTCCTGCATATCGCAATAATAAGAAAATGCTTGTTAGAATGTATAATTCAGAATAAGGATAAAGACTGTATTAATAGCATAAGCAGGCCATATCAATGACTCATAGTATGGACTTCATTCACCATGTGCCAACCATATCAATATGACTTAGTGCTATCAGGCTACTTTGAATTTGCTTTTCATGATTTAACTATGTGCCAACCATAGCAATTCCCCGATTTTTCCCATATTCATTCATTTCCTGATAAAATTCCTGTTAAAGAACATAAAGAATGACACTCTCCACTATAAGCCTTTTGCTCACTTATACAAAACTGCATGAACATTGATTGCATATATAACCATGAGCACATGTTGTCATGCATTGAGAAATGGCAATCAGTTTGCAACTTTTGTGTTCAAAGATATGACTGGCATGGATTGGTATGAGCCATGAAGTATCCTTCGGGACAAAGATTACCTCTCCTTGGCGGATACCCTCCGTTATATGATACCGTTGGTTGTAAAGGAGAGTTGTTGGAGCTTGGGTGGCCTGTTCTTCATTCGTCTACAAAGTGAAAAAGACGGTTAGGAAACAAGCAACATGTTTCATCGCTCATTATTATGTATGTAAGCAATCCTCCTTTTGGCACATTTTCCTTTTGTATCATCACAGGGTATATTTCATTCCACCGTTGTCTTTAACAATAAACACCTAAAACTTATGTATGATGCCGCATGAGTGATAGGGAAAAAGACATGATTAAAACATGAACTTTCGGTTTTCAATTATAAAGGATGTGACTCAACAAAAGCAGTTCACCACATATGCAAGATGTTTTTTGCATTTGTTTGTGCCAAATAAGTGGGAAACTTTGTGGAACGCAACGTAATAAATTGGTCACCATAAAACCATTTTCTCTATAGGCCAAACACTACACCAAAAATTGAAATCAGAAACGATGGTTTGAAACGGCCTTTAGCCGTTTCTATTTTGGCACGGTCTCACACCGCTAAAAATGAAGAAGGTCGTTTCAATTAAAAAAAGAAACCTTCTTTTAGTATTAGGCATCATTCCCGCTCTCTTCTATTCCCTTCGCGCCATTCTTCTAAAGCGTGCCCCTTTTTACCTCGTTATTCCCTCCGCGCCATTCTTCTAAAGCGTGCCATTTTTACCTCGTTATTCCCTTCGCGCCAATCTTCTAAACAGAGGTTCTGGACTGCTGCATCTTCTTCGAATCTCTTTGAGGAGCAGCACTGCGTGTAGAACAACAACGATCGGAGAAGAAGGTTGCAGAGAACCCATTTTTCTATTGCAAAACAACTTCTTCTTTCAGGTTTCTATTTCAGAAAGGATGTGAGGAAGAAGAAGGGTTTTCCCCTGTTTTTTCCCAAGTTGCAGAGAACCTAGATTCACCAAGGATCCGGTGCTTTCAGCTCCCGACAGGCCTTTCCATCGGTGGTCTTTGTCGCTGCTGGGCCGTGGCCGGAGAGGAAGGAGGTCTTAGGTTGCAGTCAGAATAGAAAATGAAGAAGGAAGAAGATCGAGCCTGGGCTAGATGAGGTCCTGTCCAGTTCTTGGTCGGTTCTGACCTGACTCGTGTGCAAAAGGCCAACAACAGCAAGCAGCAGGGCTGTCATTTGTTCGCGCCAATCTCTTTGAGGAGCAGCAGATTGACAGACTCTAAAACTCTTCCTTCTGTAAGATTCACTTTTCTCTTCTAGTTGAATGCATTTCTCTGTGTTCTTCCATCTACTTTGAAATCTCTTTGATTTCATGCAATAATTCGATGTTGTTGTCTGATTATTATGTAACTTTCGTTTTGTTTTGATTGGTTGGGGTTCATTGTGAGGTTGTCATGCTTTTGGGTATTTATGTTTTCTTATTCAATCTGTTGGAAAGGGTTGGGTGGATACTAAAATCTGTGATTTGGGTATCTTCACGAGTAGATTAAAAAAAGAGAAGAAGAAATGGTTTTTAGGCCAGAATCATGTACTGTATGTGATTCTCATCTGGTCTATTAGAACATGCAGAAGAGAAATCTTTGCTTCCTAACGTCTCCCCGCCTGAAAATTCCTAAATGCCATTGTTGTTCCTCCCCGCCTTAACGATTCTTCATTGCGAAATGCCCGATTGCCTCAATGCACAAACGTTCAATGACTCTCCTTTTCATCAATGCATCAATGGAATGGAACACATCCCTCTTTCTTGCATTCTCTCTCTTCTCTTCTTGTGTTCTTCTCATCCTTGCTGCCTGGGCTTGACATATGTGTTGTATCCCTCACTTATAACAGGTATGACCGTATGAATTTTATTTCCATGGCCTGTGATTCTGTTATTCCAAATCTCAATAGAGATGAATTCTTAATTGGGGTTTCTTTATCTTGTGCACTTTTTTCATTCTTTCTTCTGTTTTTTTTTTTTTTTTCCCTTTCAAATTATATATATTTTTATGATTTTGGCTCCACCATAGATAGAAACAGTTTTGTAAAATAATTTTAAGTTGAGCGTCAGTTGTTTATATATTGATTAAAGGCATGATAGAAGTCTGCAGTGTGGTATGAATTCACTTGTGCTATCATGGTTTTGCCCTTAATCTTCTACTCTTTTTCATGATCATACAACTTTTATATATTGATGCATATAATTCACTATAGCTTTGTATGGACTCTATCGTTGTCATGCTAAAACTCTCTTTGAGAGACTGTTTGGGATTGGACTCCCCAAGATATAAGTCATACTTTCTTTCAATCAAACAAAATTTATGGGTGCCCCTTATCTTTGATGGGTCCAACAAATCACCAATTAGGATCTCAGATACATGGGCCATAGTATTGATTCTATCGACATGGTTGCGTTGGGAGTTAGGATATCTGGATTACGACAGGGCACAGGATCTGCAAAACAAGGAAATATTGGACTTTTGGATGGGGAGAAAAGGAAAGAGTGGAAAAAAGCATGGGGTAGAATAAATAAATGGAGAGCCACCGAATGGATTGTCTCATTAAAAGCATGATAGAAGTCTGAAGTGTGGTATATTTGATGTGTGGTATGAATTCACTTGTGCTAGCATGGTTCTGCCCTTAATCTTCTACTCCTTCTCATGATCATACAACGTTTATATACTGATGCATATTTTTCATCATAGCTTTGTATGAACTCTATCATCGCATTGCTAAAACTCTCTTTGAGAGACCGTTTCATCTCTATCACTGGTAAATTCAAAGCTAAAACCCTTCTCTTTTTATTTACTCAGATTAAAAAGAAAGAGACCTAGATGAACGGGTGGGGTCAAGTCTTCTCCTTCACCCAATGGATTTCTTTGTTTCTTTGTCACTAACTTACTATCCATCTTTGTCATAGTCTATTTGGTTATACTCATGTGGATTATGGTATGATTTAGTAATTGTATTCATCAGTGTCCTACGTCTAGGACTTCTTTCACGATGGATCAAGGCATTGTTTTCAATTGCATTAGAGGGTTGATTCATGGACTCAGTGATCCTGATCCTGTGTTTTGTGGTAATCATCATTGATGGGTAGGGTCATTTCAGGTAATTATTGTGATTTTTTTTCTCTCTGCTTCTTCCTGTTTTGATAGGAGGTGGTGAGATTATGTTTAAATTGTTAGTGTATTTGATTTGCAATCATGGATCTACATGTACAAAAATAAGTTACACAAGGTGGATCATGATCTTATTTGTGACATAAGAAAGAGAAATCTAACAGAAGTGTATCATTCACTCACGTATTATTTACAACCGTAATCGTTGACATTGTGTTCCATAAAATACCAGCGAACTTATAAAGATGTATCATCAAAAGTTCTTTCAAATATAAACAATGGTTGTTGATATGGAAAAGATAAACACATGTGGGGGAGGTATTATAATGTAGAGAAATTTACAAATAACCCTCCCTATTTCAATAATTACAAACATACTCATCTAAAATGGTTATTTAGAAAGACACTCCTCTTTTTTTCTTTTTTTTTTCTTTTTTTTTGACATTCTAAAGGCGTCCCTTCGGAAAAAAAAAAAAAAAAAAAGGAAAATGTGTTGACAGGTCCATTTTTTTTATGGTACTTAGATCTTGTGCATTGACATTTGGAATATATAGTTTCTTGAACTATAATTAAATGAAATGGATTAAATTGTTGTTAAGTTCTCGATTACCTAGTTTGAGTAAAGGACTTCAGTATGCTCCCATATCTACATGAGACCCATCAAATATAACTTTTTACATGGGACCTTAGATTGAGGATCCAACCCCTCTCTACCTCATTTACACATTATTTAAATAGAAGCCTCATGGGGCTCTTATACCCAACCTGCTATCCATCCCTCTATATGGCACCCACTGATGAAAGATCAACCCATCCACCCATATACCAAGTACATGGGACCCACAAAATAAAAAGATGCTAATAATCATTTTAACTTATCTACATGGGACCTAATACCACCAAATCAACCTATCCACTGTTTTTCTTTTGACCCACAAGATGAATGATCTAAGCTATAGCCAGGTACTTTTGGTCTTCTAAAAAAGCATTAAATTAAATTGACAGGAAGCCAATGAGACTCTTTTTGAGAAACTTGAGGAAAACACAGGGTTGTCTTTAGCTGTTTCAAAAGGGTGACTTTGTAACTGTCAAATAAAGTAGAGGGTGTTTTTGTGAGTTTCTCTCTTATTTTTGTAGATTCATGTGGAAGGCCATTCAAAGGTTCACTTATTTTACTAGGCCACAGATGTTATGGTATAAGTTAAGAACTTCGGCTATGGAGATTGGTTGACTGAGATAACTAAATTTATATCATAAGAAAGATTCTTTATTAAAGAAGTCACTGTCATAACAAGATTTAATTAATCACGACTTCCTTAATTGACTGGCAACATTAGTTAAGGGATAATGATATCAATTCAATAGACTAATCCTCAATTTTGAGTATCCCTAGAAGTGTCACTTATGTAGTTCTGTTACATGCAACTTATAGATATTGCTAAGCTCACAAAATTCCATGGGACATAGAACAATGGAAGTGATTAGAACAGTTGAAATGGGCTTTGGTTAGAGGCCTAGAGCTGTGGTCAAGTCAAATGAGATCACTATTAAGCTCTTTTTTTCCACCTGGCCTGGGGGCCCAGGGGCTAGGACCCATGATAGAAACCCAGTCATGGGGGTGAGAGAAGAGAAGCCTTGAAGACTATGCCCACTCATGCAGGGAGAGAGCACGAGGATTGAATCCTAGGTAGGAGTCAGTGTGAGTTTCAAGTGAAACTTGATCCGGACGAGGCTTTGACCATGTTGGAATTTCAATGGGGTTCACTTAACTTTACTTAACTTTTACTTTAAGGTAAAATTACCAAACGGGCTTAAGAACCAAGATCGACCCAAGTAGACAGCAATTAAACCTAGCCCAAGTTGTGAGGGAGGGAGGGAGGGAGGAGGTTTCTTTCAATTTAATGATATTTATTGTATTGTGACATGATTGGCGACAATAGAAGTAGGTGCTCTGTGGGACTTCACATGGGACTTCACATGGCAAGTAGATTGTTCAGTTCTTGTTAATTCTCAGTGATTATTATTGCTTTCTTCAATACACTGAAGTGTTGATGAATTTGCACATCTGTTGAATCAGTTTAGATTCTTTTTGCCTCATTTGCATTCCAATTGTGTCAAGTGGACTTTTCATTACTACCCTGTCAGCATAGCCATTTGGATTTTCTGTGATGAAATCAGAACAGGGCTTATTGAATATAGGGATGGCTTCTTCTTCTTTGTTATTTTTATTAATATTAATAACAGTACAACTTATGTCTGCTAAAATCAAGAACAACGTATATTTTGTTTTGGTACTGAATTGACTTCTTTTCATGGATAGTTTTTATTAACAGTTGGACTCATGTCTATGAAGATCGACACAAAGTATATTTTGGTCTGGTAGTGAATTTTCATGCCAAGCAAGAAATTTTATTGTTGTCAAGGAGACTTGAGTTAAAGACTTTTCTTCTGGTGAAGTTATCCACTTCACTCATTATTGAAAGTGGCTCTTTTACCCCTTCTGCAGTGGTGTTGATTGGAAGTTTGCAGCTGATCAGCTTGTTAGAGCTTTTCTAGATAATGGTTCTCACATATGTTTTTGCTCTCTCTAAAGTTTAATCACCAAAAGCTTCTCCCTAATTGAGGTAGTAGCTCTTTCTCAGATTGTGTCTGCAACATGCAACATGCATAATCATTTAATATTAGAATTTTGCATTTAGTTATATTCTAAAAAGAGAATGGTCATTGAGATCATTGTAAGAAGAAAGGGGGTGTTTCAATTTAGACCCCAATTGGACCCCAATTTCAAGTTGGTGCCCACTTTACATCTGAATTCTAAACCTTTGTATTTTTTTCTACTTTTTTCTAACTTAAATGATACCATCATTTATTTATGTGCCATCTATTTGACTTAACTGAGGTTACCTTTGCTAGATCCATTTAACTTATGTGAGGTAAGTTGTTGCAGAATGTCGTCCTCGAGCAACAAAGCATGGATGAACAAACATAGGTTAAGTCCGGAGTATTTAGATGGAATTGTGCATTTCCTTGAGTTTACAAAGAAACATGGTGGTGGATTTAAGCATTTTCCCTGTCCATGTGCTAAATGTCGAAATGGGAGTGGAATGATCGCCCTTAATATGATTCATGAGCACTTGCTCATTAACGGTATTGATGAGCCATATACACATTGGATTCTACATGGAGAATGTATTGCAACAACCAGAATCAAGATCAAATCCTAATGAACAACCCAACAATATGTATCCTAGAATGGAGGAACTCGTTAATGATGCATTTGGAAGAATTGGTGAAAATGCTGATGCTCTCATGGATGATCTCATGAGGAACAGAGATATTCATGAAGGCTCCCAAGAGTTTCAAGGCAAAGACAAAGGAGAAGAAAGAAGATATAAATCTTTATTTGATGATGCAAGACAATCTTTGTATCCTAATTGTCCTAAGGAACTCACAAAATTGTCAGCTACTGTTGAGTTATACAGTTTAAAGGCACAAAAAGGTTGGTCGGACAATAGTTTAAATGATCTCCTTCAATTGGTGAAGAAGTGGCTTCCGGCAGGAAACACATTACCAGAAAGCACATATCAAGCTAAGAAGATGATCAACTCATTGGGAATGACCTACGATTGCATTCATGCATGCCCAAATGATTGTATTCTTTATTGGAAAGAGTACAAAGACAGACAAAGTTGTCCAATATGTCATACATCCAGATGGAGGTCAGATTACTTGGCCAAAAAAAAACGTGTTAGAGTTCCATTAAAGGTTTTGAGGTATTTTCCATTGGCACCAAGGCTACAGAGGCTTTACAGGTTAGATTTCAAGGTTAATGATAGATTCCTTAGGTCATTCTATTTGCCTTTGATTCTAAATTTTAATAACTAATTATTATTTTTACATTGTTATGTAGTGTGCCATGGATAGCAGAGCAAATGACTTGGCATGCTCAACCAAAAGAGAATGGTGGTGTTATGTGGCATCCATCTGATTCATCAAGTTGGGTGGTAGTAAATACCAAGTGGCCAAGTTTTTCTGAGGAACATCGAAATGTTCGTTTAGGACTTGCGACCGATGGGTTCAACCCTTTTGGACATCTCAGTAGCGTCCATAGTTGTTGGCCTGTCATTATAATGCCCTACAATCTCCCCCCGTTATTATGCATGAAAAGAGAATTTTCAATGTTGACAGTATTGATATCGGGTCCAAAAGGACCAAGTAAAGACATTGATCTTTACCTACAACCATTGGTTGACGAGTTGAAAGAGCTATGGCTTAATGGAGTGTCAACGTATGATTCTCATTCGAAGACAATTTTTAATTTGAAAGCTATGTTGATGTGGGGAATTCATGATTTTCCTGCATATGGGAGTTTATCGGGTTGTGTAACACATGCACAGTTCGCTTGCCCTGTTTGCGTCGAAGGAACCGTTTCTAAACGTCTTAAGAGTGGGAAAAAGTACTCTTATCAAAGTCATCGAAGATTCCTTCCTGTTAATCACGTTTTTAGGACTCAAAAAAGCGGCTTTCAACAATAAAACAGAAGAAAGAAGAGGTCCTCGTCGATTGAGTGGTTCAGAGGTTGAAGACAAGGTGGCCGGTATTCAGATGGATATTGGAAAATCGAAGGGAAAGAAACGAAAAAGTTATGATGATGAATCGGTTGATAATATAACTGCCTGGTACAAGAGATCGATTCTTTTCAACCTACCATACTGGAAGGTGGTTTTCTCAATTTGGTACTACATTTCATATTCTTGTATTTTAATATACAGACAGGTAGAAATTTACTTTGTTTTAATGCTTTGACAAGATTTGCCAGTTCGTCACAACCTCGATGTGATGCATGTTGTGAAGAATGTTGGTGACCACCTTTTGTCAACGATCCTAGATGTCAAAGATAAAACAAAGGATGGCACAAGTGCACGCGAGGATTTGAAAAGAATGAACATTAGGAAAGAGCTATGGTTACAAGAATCGGATGGGAGAACCATTAAACCAAAGGCACCATTTGTTCTAAGTCGTAAGGAAAAGGAATTATTCTGTCATACTTTGCATGAATTGAAGGTTCCAACGGGGTATAGTTCGAGATTTAAACATCTTGTGAACATGCAAACCCTTGAAATAAAGGGGCTCAAATCACACGATTATCATGTCATAATGCAACAGTTATTACCTGTTTTGTTACAGCATGCATTCTCAGAGCATAAGCCATTGAAAGCTGCTATTCAAGAAATTTGCAACTTCTTTAATGTCTTGTGCTCAAAGACGATTAGTGCAGATAATATAATTGGTGTAAAACAGCGACTAATCGTGGCAATGTGCGTTTTGGAGAAGTTCTTTCCACCATCATTTTTTGTTATTAGCGTTCACCTCATGGTGCATTTGGCTGATGAAGCATTAGCTTGCGGTCCAGTTCGATTTCGATGGATGTATCCTTTTGAACGGTAAAATTCTAACTTCAAAGTTCTCTTTGGTATAGTAGAGTATAGTGCTGATTGGACATTTCTTAACAGGTTAATGAAAACTTACAAAGGATACGTAAAGAACATGGCACACCCTGAAGGGTGCATTGCAGAGCGCTACATTATAGAGGAATCTATTTTGTATTGTATGGAGTACATGCCAGATGGTGATAGAGGTAGTCACAAGAGAACACATCAAAGGTTTTTGGACGATGACGGTGAGTGTGATGAGGAGCCTTTGAATAAAGGCCGGAATGTATACCTAACTAACATTCAACATCAACAAGTACGTAGATGGGTTTTGGACTCCTATCGGGGAATTGCAGAATGGCATATGTAAGTTGACAAATTTCCTAAATTAAATTTGATAACACGTACACAATCATACAAAGTAACGTGTCTTTCATTGATACAGGAAGTATAAGACATATTTAAGTACAACCACTCCCAAGGGTCCAAAAAAGAAGGGCGGTGTGTCTAAGAACATTGAACATAATTTTATCAGTTGGTTGCGACAGGAGGTAATTAATCGTGCAAATAATATAATTGGTGTAAAACAGCGACTAATCGTGGCAATGTGCGTTTTGGAGAAGTTCTTTCCACCATCATTTTTTGTTATTAGCGTTCACCTCATGGTGCATTTGGCTGATGAAGCATTAGCTTGCGGTCCAGTTCGATTTCGATGGATGTATCCTTTTGAACGGTAAAATTCTAACTTCAAAGTTCTCTTTGGTATAGTAGAGTATAGTGCTGATTGGACATTTCTTAACAGGTTAATGAAAACTTACAAAGGATACGTAAAGAACATGGCACACCCTGAAGGGTGCATTGCAGAGCGCTACATTATAGAGGAATCTATTTTGTATTGTATGGAGTACATGCCAGATGGTGATAGAGGTAGTCACAAGAGAACACATCAAAGGTTTTTGGACGATGACGGTGAGTGTGATGAGGAGCCTTTGGATAAAGGCCGGAATGTATACCTAACTAACATTCAACATCAACAAGTACGTAGATGGGTTTTGGACTCCTATCGGGGAATTGCAGAATGGCATATGTAAGTTGACAAATTTCCTAAATTAAATTTGATAACACGTACACAATCATACAAAGTAACGTGTCTTTCATTGATACAGGAAGTATAAGACATATTTAAGTACAACCACTCCCAAGGGTCCAAAAAAGAAGGGCGGTGTGTCTAAGAACATTGAACATAATTTTATCAGTTGGTTGCGACAGGAGGTAATTAATCATTTGTTTATTTAATTATAACTATTTGATGATATACATGATTATAATTGCTGAGTAGTCTTTAATCCTTTTTCTTAATGTGCAGATGGAATATGTTGAGGGAGAGCCGATACTGAAACGACTAGCAGTTGGGCCAATGTTCAAGGCCAAATGCTATAACAAATACCGTGTCAATGGGCATGTATTCTCTCCAATTGAGTACGAGACCAACAAATCAACACAAAATAGCAGGGTCTCAATGAAAGCATTCACATTATATAGGGCAAGCGTTAAAGATAAAAAGTATAAGGAAGTTGAGGCCACCTATTATGGAGTTGTGAAACAGATAATTGAGTTGGATTACATTGATTTTCGTCAAACAGTATTTTATTGTTATTGGTTCAAAGTAGAGGACAAAACTAATGGGTGCATTATTGATCCCAATACAAATTTGACAATGGTGAACATGGAAAAATTGAAAGGAAAAGATAAGGAAGGAGACGAGCCATTCATATTAGCGTCTCAAGCAAGTCAAGTTTTTTACTCCAAAGATCAAACTAGACCTGGATGGGCTGTTGTTCTACTCTCCCCAAAGAGATTGACAAAAGATGTAGATGCACTTGAAGATACGTGTCTCTTTTCTTCCATTATTAGCGCAGCTGAAAATTTAGAAAATGTTCTAAAAGAAATTAACTATGAATTGTAGCGTTGGACATGTTTACTTTGATTTAACTATTTTTACAGTAGTGGAATTTTCAACTAGTTGAATATGTGAAATATGCACTTTATGCTTATGGTGCCTTGATTATGAAATATGCACTTTATGCTTATGCTTATGCTTATGGTTCCTCAATTATGAATTTTCAAGTAGTGGAATATGTTGATTTTATTTCACGCATTCACGTGACTTGTTTGTGCTAAGTTTCATTATGTCCTTTGAGACATAGGTGTTCCGATGGCCGAGCAAGGGACAAGTTATTTGAATGCAGGTTAGAAGAAATTCATTTCATCACTATTTATACAGTTTCGTAATCAAGTTTAAAATGGTATTAATTTTATTTCACACTCATTTTCTGTTTCAGAATCTTCCATGCCACGAAAACAAAGAATGGTGATTACCTTAAATGCTCATGGCCTACCAGTGGGAGATAATTCAACCAAGTTGTCATCTAGATGTGGACACCTAGTTCGCACCATTGTCCCTATCTCATACAAGGATTGGCGTGCAGTGCCAAATGAGAAAAAAGATGAGCTCTGGAAGCTCCTCCTAGTATGAAATTCTTAGCTTGTGTATCTTTGAAATGGCTTGATATTTAACTTGTTCTCTATTTAGTTGTTAAGCCTAAGCAACCTCTTTTTTTTTTTTTTTTAAGGGAAGATTTTGATGTTTCTCAGTCATACAAAGACAAATGCCTTAGAAGCATGGCTGAAAGCATGAGGAAATACAAGACCAAATTGAGGATGCAATACCTCGATCCCCACAAAACTCAAGAAGAAAAATTGAACAATCGTCCTCCAGGAGTTAGGCCTGAAGATTGGGAGGCTTTCATTAAACATAATGCGGAACCAAAAACTATAGAACAACGTGAAAAAAATACGGAGATTAGGAAGAAAATGAAAATTTATCATACGAGTGGCAGGCATGGCCATGCGAGACTAGAGGAGATGATGGTAAGTATTGGCATTTTTATGTAACATGAAAACATTGATTATTTTATTCCACAAAAGCTAATAATGTGTAGTCCCTGTAAATATAGAAGCGCCAAAGAAATGAAGATTCCTCCCCAATTACTAGGGCTGAAGTGTGGATCAAAGCACATAAAAGAAAGGATGGTTCTATCCCCATTGATGTGTCTTCACACATGGTGAGTTCATCATCTTACAGTTAAGTTGTTGGGATAGAAAAAATACTTACAAAGTTTACTTATGTGATGATTATTTAATTTGATAGGAAAGAGTACAAGACTTACTTTGCAGCCAAGAAGTTGATTCCCTAGACATCCGAAACGATCCATTGACAAAAGTATTTGGCATTGATAAGAGGGGGCGTGTTCGGGGTGTTGGAAACATCGTATCAAGATCTCAAATTATATCGTCCTCGCCAGCTCTAGAAAAACTAGCAATGAAGGATAAGGAAGTAACCGAGCAATCGTCAATGGTTAAAAACTTGGAGTCCCAAGTAGACTGCATTAGGGTAGAACAAAAAGGCCTAATGGAAGAATTTAAGGGTCTTAAACAGTTGATTGAGGTATTAATGCCTTTATGGAATTTTTTTTATTTATATAAGGTTTCATAATATCAGATTTTTCCTACATTTATTTAATGAATAACACATGCATTGGAATATTATTGCAGCATAGCATGACTGTAGGATCACAATCAAGTGCAACACTTCCACATAAGAACAAAGAGTCAGATGTGGTTTCCAACAACATAGGGAACGATCAATCTCCATTGAGATTGCGGCCATGCAAAATGATGTCTTGGCGGCAAGAAGTGGTCGCTCTTGGCAGAGCTTATATTGAGAATGGGCCCCAACAAATTCACTCAAAATCTCTTCCAGCAGGTTACTATAAGGTTTCTATTGACGTCATTGAAAAAGCAGATGTCGAATTGCCTTATCCAGATGGATTTCATTCGACTTTAGGCGAGGTTGGGAATGGATCTTTTGTAGCATGGCCTGAGGTTTTTACCATATTCACAGATTAGGCTGATCAAACATATCTCTTAGATCTTTTTGTAAATCCAGTTGATAACAAGTTCAATGTGCTGGATTAGGTTTATCTTGGAAACTTATTTTGCTACTTTTGTTTATGCCACTTTAGTCTTGGAACATTGAAATGGTGAATGAATGTACAGTTACACAAATTGGAATGGGCCCAACATGATACATGGCATGTTACTTATACTTGTTTTCAGATTTATGATTTAGAGTTGCATATACTTGTCTTCAGATTTATGGTTTACTTATACATGGCCTATTACTTATACTTGGAATGGGCACAACATACTTGGAATGGGCACAACATGTTTTGTTGTTTTTTGTGTTTTCCCCAGTCTGGTCAGACGTCCATGTTTTATACAATCACTATAGATGAAGGTGTTTTACTCTGGTGGCCATTGATGTTCTGTCACTGTCTTGATGGTAAATGCTGAATGCAGAAAAAAAGGTAGTTACCATTGGAATGTTTCTGAAGCCTACTCAGTACCTGATTCAAGTTCAGCTATGTAATATCTGTACTATCAGTTCTTTTTTAACTAGTAACATCTCTTCATCTTCTCCCATTGTTTTCAGTTGCTAGAGATTCTTCCATCAGCTATGGTTCTCTTCATCCTTAGGAAGCTTCCACCAACGCGTGTATTTGATAAGTATCACCCAATTAGCTGACTGTGGAAGCTTTTCCTCCTCGAGCTGTTCAGGTGCAATGACTGTAAGTTGCTTGCGGTTGTAAGCATGGAATGGAGAAATCAAAATCACAAAAATAAATGGAAAAAAAACTTTAGTTTTTAACCATCCCTATTAGGATTGTTAATCAGTTGGCTTGGATTATTTTGATGATACATTTGTTCTTTTGTTTATTGCTTTCAAGGTAATGGAGTCTTTGTTGCTATTTTGGAAATTCACCTTCATTGCTCATTTGTGCTCTTGTTTCTTGTTTTCCAGCAATTGTATGTGTGCATTGCTCCTACCGAATCATATTTGCCTAACGGTGATTGACTTGGATGTGCATTGAGCCTATGCTAATTGCAAGATTTTCTACAGTTCCTTTTGTTTTTTAGTCACCTTACATGCATAGCTCTGTGTGAACTCTTTTTTGCTTAAATGATTGATGCAGAGAACTCTACAAAAATAACATTCAAGTGGCAATTCCAGTTGAGCTTGGAAATTGAAGAGCCTGATCAGCTTGGACTTGTATAACAACAACCTTTCCGGAATTATACCTCCATCATTGGGGAAATTAAAGTCTCTAGTTTTTCCTCTACCTGACCCTTAAGTAGTTTAGATTCTGCCCAGATCCTGCTGAACTAACTTGAATGGTATCTATTCGATTTGGCATAGAACAACCTCAACCTGCATGCATAAGATCTTTGCCTTTGTGAGCTTGGTAGCTAAAGAAATTGGTTATCTAAGGTCAGGTGCTTTATTTATAAGTAAAACAAAGGACGAAGCCATTAAGTTCAACTTTATCTAAGGTCAGGTGCGTGCATAAGATCTTTCCTTTCTGTTGCTTTCACCAATTCATTTCTCTGTTTTTCTGAGAGCAGATCTTCTAGCACAATATATTGCTTACAGTTTCTAACATATAGCATATATATTGCTTACAGTTCCTTGTAAACGTATGTGTGTATGTTTACACATACTTTTGGGTTTGCACTGAAGTCATTATTGATAATACTGTTACTATTGTTGTTATTTACTGTTATTGTTATTATTTATTACATCATTACTGCCCCCGCTACTGTTATTTGACATCCATGGATACTTTCTGGATTCTATGATAGGCCTATGGACTTGTGAAAAATCTAGCCTTGATGGTATACATAACAGTCGGATCAGCTGCACATCCTATCTTGGAATTTTTAGAAGAATGGAGCACTGAAAATGAATTCAGTATCTAATTTAAAGATGTCAAAACACTTGCTGAATGTTCTACATTTTTTCCCCTTCCATGAGGGTTCATTTTGTTGATTGTAGGAAATATCCCCTGCAGTCATTCCTCAAGCAACCAAAATTGTAGTATTGTTGTCTTAGCCATTCACCATTCTCAATGAAATATCACAGAAGTTTGATCAAGATATAGTCCCTAGCTAATTTTACACAAGCTCCTTATTATCCTAATCTAACACAAACTCCTCATCACCACATATCTAACCTTCTTAATAAGGTTTCTCTATTATAAACACCCAATTTTTTTTATAAAAAAAAAAAAAATTTGAGGGGAAAGGGACCACAGTGGTTGGTTGATGCACTCATAAATTTCTATACACCTCATATTCCCTTCCTCAATTGCTTCTCAAATTTTTGTTTGACGCACCATCCATTTCCATTAACATTCCACACAATGTTTAATTTTCCTGCTTCTGTTTCGCACTTTGCTTCTTGAATCATTTCCCATCTTGGTAATAGACTTTGAATTAGAGAGACAAGATCATATGGGGCATGTGCTGTGTTTGAATGGCCACAAACTTTTAGATGTCTTCAAAGACATTAATAAGGTATCTGGAGCCATCACAGTATCTTGGTCTGAAAAAGATCTGCTGAAAGTATAGTTTCCCTTAGTAGTTCATCCATGCAAGGGACATCCATCACTCTGCAGCTCTGGGATGTTAAGATAATGGCATGCACAGCATGTGCTACCTTAAAATCCAAGAAAGTGAGAAATCCATGTAATTTTCGCGTTTGGTTGCGCTGGAAGGTTCTAAATATTTTCATGGAATTCTTCATGTGACTGTAAAAGTATTTTCCAGCATTTTTGGCATTGATTCAAATCCTTCATGTGACTATAAAAGTATATGATATGTTTGAGTTCCTACTTCCTACCAATAGTGTTAAGATAAAATGGGAAATCCTTGATATTTCTAAGGATCCACTTTGACATAAGATGAACTATATTGACTTTTAAAAGGGGAAAATGCATTTAAATAGGCAATCTCCATTCCACAAGACATGAACAGAACATGACAGAAGTGAATATACTCAGCGGAAAACATCATACTCTCATTTAATCATAACACTAAATTTTCTTTTTCCTTATTTTGAATTTTTTTTCTGTATTTATTATTATTATTAGCATTGGTAAATTTTACTTTTTTATCTGTTATGTAATGTACAGTGTCTAATACATGTTCATAAAAGCGTATGATTTTCGTGTAGTTAGTTTTCATGTCCAATTTTAATGCATTGCTGATTTTATACTTACATCTAACCATCTCAGTCTCATTCAACAGACGGTTGCTTTGGTTGGAGAAAGTGGGTGTGGAAAATCAACTGTCATCTCATTGTTACAGAGATTTTATGAACCTGATTCAGGTCAAATTATGCTGGATGGAATTGAAATTTCGAAGTTACAATTGAGGTGGTTGAGACAGCAGATGGGTCTGGTGAGCCAAGAAGCAGTGTTGTTCAATGAGATGATCAGAGCCAACATATCCTATGGAAAGGAAGGAGGTGCGACGGAAGCAGAGATTTTAGCTGCAGCAGAGTTTGCAAATGCACACAAGTTCATAAGCAGCTTGCAACAGGTTAAGAGGTCCAAAGCCGAGGTACTACCCCCTTTTTTTTTTCTAAAAAATTTGTTTAGTTGATATTAAGTTGGTTTTGATTCATATCCTCTTCTTCTTCCTTTGATTCTTTTTGTAGTTAAGAATAGTCTATCTAGAACTTAAATTATACCTCATGTTCCAGATGAGAAAGGCTCAAACTCAATCATCTCTCTCTCCTTTCTGGGTTTTTTTTCTTTTGAATAGTACCAATATCAAAACCCTACCACCCTCTCATTATTAAAAAAAATTAAATTAAATAAAAAACTTAAAAAAAAAACAAACCCAGAATACCCAACTCTTAAATCAAAAGCAAGGACCTTCTTCTCTCTCTCTCTGTTTTGTTTTTTGGGCTTTCTGTGAAGGAAGCTGTTCATATTATATAATAGGGAGGTCTCTTCTGTTGGTTCTTCCAAGTGCACATGCGCTTATATATCAATCACCTACAAAAAGAGCAGTTCATGGGACAGGCCTTACCATCTTTTCTTACTTTAAAGAAATTTCTTACTTTAAAGAAATTGGAGCAAGTATGCAAGGAGAAGGGCCCTATCAAATGGGGTGGTGGAGGATTTTCCAAAGGTTTCAGGGTCTTTCTTGCCCTTACAGAAAGGAAGGATGAATTCCATAGCTGCGGCTCGTACTAATTTATAGGAATTATATTCAGAACTTGATAACATTTCTACATTTTCTTTTTGATCTTTTTTTTTTTTTTCTCCTTTGGATTGTTCAATTAGAGTGTCTTTGAATTATAGTGCCAAATATTGGTCAACCCCATTCTGTAATGTGTTCCATTGAAACTTTAGTTATTTTCTCTTCTTTGGATTTATGTCTTGCTGTGTATACCCTTATTGGCATTCTTCACTAATGAATCTAGTTGATTGTGTTATCCTTGAGTCCAGGTTTTTTTTGGTCCAAGTATGTTTGATGATAACTGGAAGTCGTTAAATTTTGTAACCGGTTGATGTTAATACTGAGGTGGGAGTTATCCGAGATATTCGTTTGAAAGAACTGCACCTTTATACTGACTATGGTCGCTGTAGTCGTCCCCTGTTTATTGTGGAGAAAAGGAGACTGTTGATAAAGAAAAAGGACATTCAAGCCTTGCAGCAAAGGGTCTGCACTACTATAGGAATATTTGCATTTCAATAGAGATTCAGTTATTTTAAACATTCAATCTTTCTCTTTCTTTTCTTCAGGAAACCCAAGAAGAAGGATGGCATGATCTTGTTGCGAAAGGGTTCATAGAGTATGTGGACACCGAAGAAGAAGAGACTACTATGATATCCATGACCATCTCTGTGAGTATCATGGGCAAGTTTAGTTTTGAGGGATTATCTAGCTTGTTGAGAAGAAGCATAGTTATTCTTCTGATGGTGGCCTTAGTTGAGGCACTTGCTCAACATGCTATTCTGACTTTGAAGTGTACTGAGTTAAACGATTTTCAAATTACAATATGAACATCAACGTCTTGTAAGTTTAGCATCAAACTTTTGTTAAAATTTCTAATTAGGAAGCATATGGTGTCACAGGATCTTGTGAATGCAAGGCTCAATCCTGATGATGCATATTCTGAAACATATACTCACTGTGAGATCCATCCCTCATTGATATTGGGTGTTTGTGCTTCTATATATTATTCCCTTCCCTGACCACAACCAGGTTAGTTATCACATAATTTTGTCTTTTTACGCCAGAAAAATTGTGCTTTTCTTGTTCTCTCCCTCACCAGCTGAGCATTGCAATCCCCTCGTAATTAATACATACCAGTCAGCCATGGGCAAGCAAGCGATGGGAATTTATGTGACCAATTGTCAGCTTTGCATGGTGTGTATTTGGGTTTTTGTTTGTTTGCTCATCCTTTTCTATTCTATGTTGGATTTTATTACTAGTCATGTTTGCTTTGTCTCCTTTATATTGAAAATACGCTGATACCCATCATTTCTCTATTCAGGATACATTAGCTTATGTTCTCTACTATCCATTAATATAAAATCAGGAACTGAATGTAGAATTTATCTCAATATCCATGGTATTTTTGGTTTGTAGTACACTATTGTATCTGCAAAGGTAAGATATTTTGGAATTGATTTGAGTGGCATTTTGTCGCGACCCCGGACCGAGGCCGCGGCGGTTAATTAAAAATTTTGAAAGATTTAAAGACCTCCCACAGGTTCCCGCGGTGAGGGTTCCAAACAAACACGCATGGAACAACCCTCTCACACGATCAAGTATGCGGAAGCGCGTGGCAAATCACATCTTATCATATCATGTCACAATAGGAAACATAATGACATCGAGACATAATAACAGAGTGAAACATAACAAGGCATTCCCATAATTCAAGTTGTAAAGTTAACAAAATAAGTTAAGTTATTACACTTCCCAATAAGAGGCCAACATAGGCCAATACAATACCAAAAGTATATCAAAAATCCCATAAAGTGATCCAACGGAACTCATGCACCACCCCAACGTCTAGATGACGTCATCGGGCTGCCACTCACGGGCTAGGTTGGGCCCGACAGCCTCCTCCTGGAACTCCTCCTCAAAGGGAGGATCTCCTGCACCTGGACACCATAATACAAGCATCAAACACAACGGTTTGGCAAGAAATCATTTTAAGTGAAAGCATGTAAAACATCGTTTAATCAAGAATATAAAGAAATACTTTGCTGAACGTAAAACAATACTTACGAAACACTTTCTAAATCGAAGACAAACTAACATGAATGCATACATATATATATCATGAATAGTAAATCCACATAGAGCCCATCCTTTCTCTATCATTTATAATGAAAAGAGCAAGCACGCACGACAAGCACGAATATACATAATATAGCACGACACGATTCCCACACATACGGGATTTCCGGTCGCGGAACCGGACACGCACGATGTGTAATAAATACACTACTAATCTGCAGTTAGTTCACATGTTTAAGGACCCCCAGACAGTGGATCAGACTGAAAGGGCAGTCCAAGCTCTGTGGTGTTCACTAGAATTCATGAATGCACAAAACACGCGAAACACGATTCAAACATATCGAAAATAGAGGGGGAAATCACTTGTCACGACAAGACAAGGCACGACTAGCACAATGCATAATATATATGCTCACAACTTATAGAAGTGATCCCCATTTGATACTTGAAACACATCTTGAAACATATCTTGTAAATACTTGATTTCAAAACGAGTACACTATATTACTTGAAGTATCAAAACAAAGTTCAAAACGCGATAATTTTGTCAAGTACGTACTTAGGCTATTCAATGACTCTTGGGTGATTGGAACTCTGTTGTTAAAATCTAATAATTGGTGTCCCCGAAGTTGCTTCGTATCTTGGAGTTCCAATCACGCAATGTCAGGTTAAAGTCCACAACATAGCCTAGTTTTTCTTTTCCAATCCTTAAAGGTGCATGAATGGGTTAAAATTTCTAAACAGGCTCTTTCCCAAAAAATTCAGGCAGCAGGCAGTTCGCTCGAGCGAACCAGGGGTCGCTCGAGCGGACAGCTTGCTGTCTGCGCCCGGACCAGGCAGTTATTAGGAACGGTTTTGGGCCGTTCCTATTTGCTGTTTTTGGTGTAGTGAAAGTTCACAATAAAACCATATGTATAGGTGTTGCTTAGGGGGAAAATGATTAACAAAAAAACTTTAAAACATGTTATACTTTGAAAAGTCCACCTGTTCCAAAGCCTAGTGTAATAGGTGCATGACTTTAGCAGGGCACTTCTAATTCATTGTCAGTAAGAAAGATTGTATATAATACTTTGGCCATTTTATGGATGTGATTTAAGACACAAAACCCGGACTATTAAACCAATGAGAATTTTACTTGCCTATCTCACACCCTTATTTTCATTTGATCTGCACTCGTCTTCACGACGTGGCTGATTTCATATTTTTTATGCCTTTGGTGATTTAATTGATTGTGTTGTACATAAACCAGTGCCAAATATCAAATTTGCAGTGTATCAAGTCCAATTCAAAGAAGTGCAAAAGAGGCAAATGATGGACCCGGCTCTCGTCCTCTCCTTCCACCCCGGGGTTGCCGGGGTCCGGCGGAGGAAGAAAGCGGGTATCAATATTTTTTTTTGTACGGATATGCCAGATTTTCTATTCCACTTGGAATCTGAAGTGGTGATCCGGAGATTCACCTTCACAAGTAGAAAGGAAATCAACTCTTTTTTCTAACTTTCCATTGCACATATATTTTTAAGAAAGAGACACAAATTTTTAAAATGCCATGAGAGGCGATTTCATTTTGTTTGCCGTGAAAGGCGATTTTTTGTTTTTGTTTGCCGTGAAAGGCGTTTTTGCATAAAAGGTGATTTTTGTGCCGTGAAAGGCAATTTACAAATCTCATCAATAATGAAAGACAAGAATTGTGATTTTTTTGGTCTCTTTTAAAAACAATACAAAATACAATAGAAAAGTAATAAAATGAATCTAACTTCTCAGGAGATTGTGGGGACACGTTCAGATCGACGGTCGCAAGTCGTGTATAGGCTTCGCCATGTCCTTCAGATGAGAACATATGATGCTTTGATTCTTTTGGCTTGGCTCTAACCTCATATTTTTAAAGGATAAAGACCAAGGGGAGGTCCTATATCCAATAAAAAAAGCCTAGTAGACGGGCTGAAGAGCCGCATCTAAGCCATGTTGGATAGAAGGAGAGAAGGCCTTGCCTTGGGGGGGTGCCACCCAAAGGACTTTGATCACCTTGTGGTGTTTGCTAGAGCAGAGTAGCAGGACTTCTTCAGAATTTCTTCCTCTCTTGCTTGTGTGTATGTGTGTATGGATCCGTCTCTCTCTATCTCCGAATGTGTCCTCCTCTTGGAATGACCCCCTTTTATAGGCTCTTGGTAGCCGTGGGGTGATTTATGGCATTGATGACCCATAATAAGAGAAATGATGGCATTAATGCTTCATGATGGGAGGAGTTACAAGTTTTTATTTCTTGATTTTGTAAACTCCTTTATCTTGGCTTGTGATTGGCCGAAGGAAAATGATGTGAATTTAATCACCTCTAATCTCCATGATGAGTGGAGTTTCATGATTTATTGCCATGATTACTTAGATTTGTAACTCCTTTTTCCTTGAATCTGATTGGGCCGTCCAAAATAATGAGTTAATAACCATATTAAGTTGTCATTAAAACGGGTCAATTAACAGCATTAAGTGGTCGTCAAGGCATTTGAAGATTCGCGGGCCGTGCCATGTCTTTTGGAATTCTTCTTGCAATGGTCGCCGATGGATCCACATGTTGTTTGATGTCAGATGGCGATACAACTTCAGACATTGATTAATACCAGTGGGCCGGTAACATTTGTCCTGTCGATTTCTTGATCGGTCAGACAGAAAGTGTACTTTCTTGGTCAGCCGATTGGCGATCTTGGAGCGATCAATGATGATTTCATGCTCTTGATGGGGGATCCGAAATGTTAATGAAGATCAGTCGATTTCAAGCATCAAGAATCAGATTTTCAGAAAATCACAAGGGCTGGAATTCCTGAAACGCGAAAATGGTCAGAAAACAGGCCACTCGGTGGAAATCCGGTGACCCGGATTTCCAAGGTCGCCAGCGACCGTGGGGGGTTTTCCCCTTTCGATCGTTGTTTCTCAGCTGTTTTTTAATCATTTTGTTTCTTTTTCTCTCTTGTACTTCTCTTGATATTTTTCCTCGTTTATTGGCTTGATTCCCCTGAAGAAAACCTGATGAGAAGTCATGCAAACCGGAGCACAAAGTTTCCTATTTTTTTGGAAAAGCCGAAGACTTTGTAGCCGATTTTTCCTCAAGAGTCAAAACTAGGTCAAACGATGTCGGAATGAACCGAAATTTGAAGTGAAGCCTCCTGAGCAGTAGATAGGACCAACCATGGGCTTTTTTTTTTGGGTTTTGAAACCGTTTAGGGTCCCGTCGCTGCTAGACTTGATTTTACCGTGTGGAAGATGTTGTACTTTGATGTACGGTCAACCGATGTCCGATTGTCCTGAAATTTGATAGGGAGCCTATTGGAGCCATTTTGAGACGATCCATTAGCTCCGATTTGGATGTCATGGTCCTAGGAAGCTCTGCAACCGATAGGCTTGATTTTGGTCCTGAGCATCAAAGTCTGGTTAAACGTCATCGGAATGACCTGAAATTTGACGTGCAACCTTTTGGAAGCATGTTGAAGTCACTTATGTGCTCTGTTTGATGAGTGATGGCCTCGGTGGTTTTTGCCGCCGAGAGGCTTAATTTTGTTGCTCGAATGATGATGGGTAGTCAAACGTTGTCGGTTTGATTTGAAATTTGACATGAAGCCTTTTGGAGGTATTTTGAGACCTTCCATAGGTTCTGATTGATGATTTGATATCTTCGACACTGTCGCCACTAGGAGCGCCTATTCAGTTGTCGGAGGAGTGAAGTTAGACCAAATGATGCTAGGATGACCTGAAACTTCAAATGTATCCTCCTTCTGGTCATTTTGAAGGATCTTGCAGTTTTTGTTTGATTTTAACAAGATCTGATGCTTGACGCGGCATTCACCTGTTTGTGGTAGGATGCAGCTCCATGTGACTTTTTGATGTCGAGAATGTGTGAAGAGGCAAAGTGATATTTTTGGTGTCAACAGCAAATCCGATACAAGTAGTGCAATCCAACTGGGCCAATCTAAATCTCATAGAACTTTTCAAAGAAATACAAAGATCCAGGAAGCCCAAGATTGGAAAGATCTAGTGGAGTGTAACATAATCAAGTCCAATTGTATGTAACAAAATCTAAATGGGTTGGGGGGACAAGTGCCAACTGCCAAAGAAGCTAACAATTGATCATTAGAAAGCACTGTTGAATTTTAGGCTTATCAATGGGACGGGTAAAAAGCCCGGCCAAGCCCTTCCCAAGCCCTAAAATACAGGGCTTTTAAAAAAATTTGAGCCCAATGGGCTGGGGTTGGACAATACATTTTAAAGTCCGGCCAAATGAGACTAGGCAGAGGATGCCCAGTCCATTCAGGCTCGGCCCGGCCCGACCCAAGCTAGTTTGGATAAAAATTTTATATTACCTAAATTGCCCCTCACTAACAGTAAAAAAACGGCTAGTTAGGAGGGGCATTCTTGTAACTGCGCCCTCCCATCGTCTTTTATTAAACAATGCCCACGGGAAACCCTAAAATATCCCAGCAAAAGTGCAAAACACTCATCGGTTGCCTCCTGCGCTCTTCAGATCTCTTTCTCTGCCCACTGCGAGCTTCAACTCTCTACTCTCGATTCTCTACTCTCGTCATCACGGCAAGCCCTCTCACCGTCGCACGACGTACGCACGCTGACGTTGCCCCTCTCGCACCATCGCACGCACGCACGCTGAAGCTGCCTCTCTCCCTATCCCTCTCTTTTTTTTCCTCCTCGCCCAATCGTCGCACTCTGCCCTCTCTCACCGTCGCCCTCCCTACATCTCCCCTCTTCTCTATTTCTATCTTTCTTCTTCTCCCGCTTCCTTTCTCCATCTCTCAGTCTATGCTCAGTATTTCTACACACGGGCTAACATCTCATAGATACTACTAAAGGTAAATTTGTTACCTTTTTACTTCTCTTAATTTGTGATTGCATGGTTAAGCACTGAAAATCTGAATCAATTAGATTTTCTTTATTTTTCGTTTTGCCCCTTTCCGATTTCCTATGAATGCATCTCCTTTTTCATTTTCCCTATCAGATTTTCTTTTTCTTTTTTTTTCTTTATTTTCCTTTTCTATAGATGTGTGACATGTGTCTTTGTGTTTTTGTATTTTTACTTTGATCAGTTTCATTTGTGCTGTGATGGGTTTCAAAGGTAGGCTACCAATGGATTTGTTTGTATCAGAGATTCCTCCTATCATATGTGTCATCACCACTGTAAACAATTGCAATGTATACTTCCAAGTTTACACACGAAAAAAACATGAATCTCTATTCACCTTTTTTTTTCTTTTTCTTTTTCCCCTTTTTTTTTCTGGGTTCGAATGAATCTAAAGGTTAATGCCCTACATTTGAATTCATTCACAACACATGAATTTTTCATTTACACTTAAAACTAGTCCTTCCATAAATCAGAACATCAATGTTGAAAAACCCATCATTCATTTCTCTGTTGAAGTCCCTGACAGCATAGTCCTCTAGTGCAATGAGGCACCGCCTGTGAAAAAGCTCTTATGAGTTTCACCATCATATTTCTAGTGGTCCTAAAAGGCATCTATATCAAATCTCAACCACTCATTTACTTGCCTCACAAGCCTTCTTTATTTTTTGGGGCGTTTGATCGGAGGTCCCTCAACGCATGACTTTATGGCAAACAGTCCACAAACTGAACTCATGCAGCTAAAGGTCCTCTCACGCATTCTCATACCTAATATGTCTACTTTACCATTTCTTTAAATCATATCCTATGATTGATGGGATATCCCATTAATAATGGGCAACTACCAATTAATTGGCCACAATCAATGGAATCTCATTAATGAGATTTTCAAAAAAATTCTAAAAACACACAAATGAATTTAAAAAATGCAATAAGTTTCAAAACAACGCATAATAATTTAAAAAGGCACAAATAAATTTCAAAATATCCAAATAAATTTCAAAAAATATAAATAAATTTCAAAAGATAAAAAATCAATTTCAAAAGATTCAAATAAATTTCAAAAGATTCAAATCAATTTAAAAAAAATGTAAATAAGTTTCAAAAGACGTAAATAAAATTAAAAGACGTAAATAAATTTAAAAAAACTAAGATAACCCAATTTTCCAAATTAGCAAAAAATTTGGCAAAAAATCAAGTATTTTTGTCAAAACTTAGTTAAATTTATTTCAAAAAATACAAATAAATTTCAAAAGACACAAATAAAATTCAAAAACACAAATAGATATAAGAAAATACAAATAAATTTTCCAAAAACACAGAAAGAATCGTTCAAAAACTCAGTTATAAATCTTAAAATGGAGATAAATTTGTCAGAAACTTAGCTATATTTGTCAAAAACTCAAATAAATTTGCTAAAAACTCAGATAGATTTGTTTAGAACTCAAATAAATAGCCAAAAACTCAGATAGATTTGTCCAGAACTCAAATAAATTTGTTTCAGAATCCAGATAAATTTGAGCAAAACTCAAATAAACTTGACAAAAAATAAAAAACTTAGATAAATTTGACAGAGCCAGCAAACCGCGCAAGTCCAGAACACCACTCTCCTTAAAAGAGGAAAACCAAGAAATCAAAACCAATGTAGCCAAAGGCGCATCGATTGAGAAGAGACGCCAATTTTTCCCAAAAGAATAGGATCACAACAAGCAGAAGGAGCACATTTGCAATAAGCGTGATCAAGCTGTATCCAGCCCGTTCAAAGAGGGACCACAGGGTGCTTGAAACCATGAAAAGATAAATCCCGACTTCTCGACGCTTCCACAGAAGAACATCGGCAACAGCTACAACAAAGATTTGAAAGAATTAGTCGAGGCAAGTATCGAATCCAAAACAGAGAGATGGAGATGCTGGTAACGGATCGAAGAAGTATAAATTCATCTATTTGATTGTTAGAGCCTTTCGACTCAATTGAAGTTGGTTAGGAAACAAAATCTTCTCCGATGACGATGAGTCAGCAGCGGCGGCGCAGTCGAATCAGCTGTAGCAAACAGACGAATAAAAGGTTCTATTACAAAACCTGTAACTTGAAGAAGAAGAAGAAGAAGAAGAAGAGGGCTCTGGCCAGGTTTTGTCCATGTCCGGATTGAAGAAGAAGAAGAGGGAGAATGAAAGATTTAAAATTTTATGCCTAATTGGTTGAAAGGGCAAATCGGTGATGAAAATGTTTGAGGTGGCATATCTAGGGACCTCTCACCATGAGGTGGCGTATCTAAAGACCTCTTGGCGAAATATGTCCAGCTGCATGGACTACAGGCCTTAAAGGAAAAGTTGATGGACTGGAGGCCTTATAAGACCTCTATGTGGGACCATTCGCTAATTGACTTTTATTTTTTATGCTATGGAAAGTTTTCAAAAGCTCCCCATCTAAAAAAGGGTTTTTTTGCCCCTTTAGACTTGTCCAATTAAATGATGCCACCTCAGTTTAGTTATGGAAAATAAATTCAACTTATTTTGAATACACATTTTTAGGAGATCTTATCAAACCCCTAATTTTGTCTCCTCTCTCTTCCTATGTCCAATCCCTATTTTCTCTCCATATTTTACTCCCTTATATTTTATCATGTATCATGCGATGCCCATCAAGATTATACTCAAAATCAATACCATCATCTAATCATTCTTACAAAAATAAATAAACAAAAGGCCGAATTTGAAGATCTCCAAATCTTGTCTTTTAAAAAAAAATGATGATATTTAATTTTAATGGGCAACTATAGAAAAAACTGTATTGTGTTATTATACTTTGATTATAATACCATGGGATGTGCATAATAAAGGAAAGAAGAAAAAGAGAGATGAGAGAATGTAGGGATGAAAGAAATAAGAGGCAAGAAAGTAGTAGTGTAAACGTTGAAATAGAAAAAAATCTAAAGGAAATTTTTAAAACTTTAAATTTCTTATTTGCATTTAACTTGATGATGACATGTGTTATACTTTTATAGGGCTAGACGTTACACCCCGACCCAATTTAACCCTAATTAGTATTAATTAAGTGTATTTTATCTAAATTAATTATGTTTAATAGCTAAATATGGTAATTAGTGTTTATCAGTCTTTATAGACTGAGTTAGTTGAGTGTTGGACCTTGAATAGGTAAGTTGGAATAGAGTTGACTCGGTTGGGTAGAGTCAAAGGCTTTTTCGTAATTATCGATTTTCGTATTTTGCATAATTTGTACGTCATATTGGCATCATCACGTGTGTTTCGACGAGTACGTCAATTTTCGTATTAGACTTTATCTCATTCAAGCTACCGTTGAGTATTTAGACCCCCATTTGACTCAAAATGAGAATATGTTATTTCAATGGACTTGTTTGCAAAATGGGCAACTTCACCCCCTTATATATCTAACTGTCCTTTTCTTTTCCTTTCCTTTCATTCCTTTTCATTCCTCTTCTCCACTATTCTTCTCTTTTTCTCCTTCATTCTCTTCCTCTCTTCCTCATTCATCAAGAGGTGGTGTATACACCTTAGGAGCTAGGAGTGGATTCTCTTCATCTCCTTCATCCTCTTCTACTTCATTGTTGGCAAGAAACTTTCCACTCTCCTCTACTAATTCCAAAATTCAAAATCCTTGCTAGAGGGTTTGGATTATTTGGAGGTTTTAAGTTCTTTTGAGCCAAGAGTGTTTAAAGAAAGTTTGAAAGGTCATTAGAGGCAAGTATAAGCTTTAATGTGGACTTATGTAATGATTCATTTCTATCGATTCCAATGTTATTCTTTCTCAAAATTTCTATCTCATAAAATATGAATGGATTTGATTATTTATATAGCTGTGATTGATGAAATGAATGGCAAGAGATTATATATATTGTAAATGGGAGCATGGAGGTGTAGACACCTCATTCCAACACCCTATGAGGGTTAATCCAGTTTGCCCTATTTAATGATATCATTTATGGACCTCTGATCGCCCTGGAAATTTGATCGTTATGATCCACTCGTCAAGGGCTTTCCGTCCACATAAAGAATTCCGAGATCCGACAGGCGGATCGAAAAATCATGACAACGGGGCCCACACTCCAAAGGCACCTACATGAAAAATCACCTTCCATTTCTAGACCTTCGATCGCCTTGAAAATTGGTTCATCGTGACCTACTCGCCGAGAGTTTTTCACCGATGTGTAGAATGTCGAAATCCGGCAAGCGAATCAAAATCTATGAAGCCTAAACCTCAGCCAAATTCCAGCGGAGCCTACCTTCTGGGCCTGAACCAGTTTCTTTTAAACCCGACCCAGTCCCAACAGACCTGGCCCAATGAAATCCAAACGCAGGCCTCACCAAACCCATTACCCCCAACTGAGCCAAACCTAGCACAAAGCCAACCTCACCACACCCATTACCACCATACCCATCAAACTCATCAAGCTGGCCCAAACTCAAAACTGACCCAGACCCGTCTCGCCCACCACCTGCATGGGAGAGGAGAGTCCACGAGGTCTTGACTCTCGCCCTCCCCCTAATATCTCTCTCTCCCTCTCCATCTCAAACTCCGGTCCTTGTCCCTCATCTCTATCTAAACCGTCCCAGAACTCCTCTCAGGCCAGATCTCCTTCATCTCCCAAGACTCTCTCCTGCTCCCTCTACTTCATCATACCCATCCTCACCATATCTTCTGTCACAACAACCCTTCATCGTCTCCTTCTCCCTCTCAGCGCAGATCATCCTCTTTTCTCCGAGCCAACGCAAACCTCCCCATCCTCCCATCATCTCCACCTCTCTCCCGTTCTCCATTCCCTACACAGAATTAGGGCTGTCAATCGTGTTGTGTTAACGAATTCGGGTTATGGGTTAATGAATTTGGGTTAAAATCACATCAACCCGTACCCGACCCGTTAACTTAACGGGTCAAAAAATCTAACCCGAACACGACCCGTTAATTTAACGAGTTACCCGACCCAACCCATTAACCCGTTAAGTAATTAAGTCATTTCGAAATTTAAAAAAAAAATTTATAAAAAAATAGAAGAAGAAAATTATATAAGCCACATGAAACTATAAGTGAGGATCTCAAGTGGATCCCACCTAAAAACCCACTATAAAACAATAAATTTTAATTTCTTTTTTTTATGAATATAAATTAATTTATTTACATTTAGGGAGTAAAAAAAATTTAACGGGTCAAGCGGGTTGTTAACGGGTTACTTGTTTAATTCATACCCAACCCATTAACTTAACGTGTTAACGGGTTTGACCCATTAACGACCCGAACCCATTAAGAGCCAACCCAAACCCGTTAATATCGTGTGGGTTCGTGTCATGTTATCGGGTCGTGTGACATTTTGACAGCCCTACACAGAACCCATCTCCATCACACGCATCGTCCTCTTCCCCATTCTTCTCTCAATCACCCTCACCCCTCATCCCTCTCAGTCTCTCCCTTTGTTCCATCTACCTCCGCCAGGCGCACGCTAGACACACGCAGCACCGTCGTTCTTTCCCTGCAACCCATTCCGGACGCCCGCAGAACCTTCATCTTCCGCCTCACGCGACGCCTTCCCCTGCGACCAGGTAAAACTCTCTCCCTCCTCCCACACATTGCACTCCACTGCACGCTCCCTCTTTCCTCTCTTTTCTTCTCTTCTTCCACCCTCTTTTCTCTCCTTCCCTTCCCCTGCGCTTGCACTCTCTCTCTCTCTCTCTCTCTCTCTCTCTCTCTCTCTCTCTCTCTCTCTCTCTCTCTCTCTCTCTCTCTCTCTGTCCCTTCTCTCTGTCTCCCCTTCTCCACTCTCTCTCCCTCTCTGATCTCCCGTCCTCTCTTTTCTCTTCGCTTCTCCTCTCCTCCTTTCCTACTCTGTCTCTCTCTCTCTCTCCCTGCTATCTATCTCCTTCCTCCTTCTCGTTCTTCCTCTCCGCCCCGCCATCGCCTCCTACTCCGACTCTCCGCACTCTCCCCCTCCCTGCAACTCTCTCTCCTTCTCCCTCTCTCCGTTCCACCCATCTTCTTCTCCCTCCTTTTTTCCTCCCCCACACGCACACCCATTGGACTGCCACCTACACTCAGCACCCTGCGCACACTCCTTCCCCTCCTTATATTTCTTTCTTCTCTTCCTCTTCTTCTCACCTCCACTACACCCCACACACAGTGCATCAATCTCCACGCCAGTGCACACCCCATCTTCCTCTACCCTTTTCTCCTTTCTTTCTCTTTCTTTTTCTCCTTCCTCCTCCTCTTTCTCCTCTTCCCCACTACACACAGCACCACCCTTTCCCTCTTCTTCTTCTTTCCCCCTTTTTTCTCCGCTCACTCCACTGCACCCACCTGCACCTGCGCAGTACCCTCTTCTGTCTCTTTTCTCTTCTTCTTCTTCTTTCTGTTGTGATCTAGGGCTTACGAGAAGAGATCAATCACGCACAAGAAGACAAGAGATTTACGTGGTTCGGCTTTTGGCCTACGTCCACGGGAAAACGGGAGAATCACTATGCAATCAGAAGAAGATGATACATCCTAGAGACCCTGAGTCTCTATTTATAATATCAGGTCCAAACCCTATTACACCCAAACCCTACTTCTAATCACAGTACAACTTGGGCAATCTAGGAGCCCTGGTTAACCAAGACTTACTAATTTCTATTGAGCCATATTAATTAACAAATCTCCACCTTGGCGAACATTGAAGCTAATCCTCATGCACAAAACACGTCTCACCGTCTCCACCTGCCCCTGAGGGCACTCAGGTACTGATCACATTGATCAAGTCCAAGCAATGCTTGAACTTGACTGCTGGAATAGTCTTGGTCATCATGTCTGCTGGATTTTCCGCCATACCAATCTTAGCTATTGCAATAGCACCCTCGGCGATGACATCTCGAATGAAGTGTGCCCTAACATCAATGTGTTTGGTCTTTTCATGATACTTAGGATTGTGTGTCAAATCGATCGCACTCTGACTGTCACAGAAAATAGTTGTTTGCTTCTGTTCCAATCCCAGATCTCCAACCAAGCCTGTCAGCCAAATAGCTTCCTTCACTGGCTCTGTAGCTGCCATATATTCTGCCTTAGTGGTAGACAAGACAGCTTTGGATTGCAATGCTGCCTTCCAACTAATGGCACCACTAGCAAAAGTGAAGACATAACCTGTCAAGGACCTTCTTCTGTCTAAATCTCCAACAAAATCTGAATCAACATATCCAATAACACTTCCAGAAGTGTTGTTGCTTCTATCATACACTATCCCAACATCAGTAGTACCTCTCAAGTAACGGAGTATCCATTTCACTGCCTGCCAATGGGCCTTCCCGGGGTTATCCATGTATCTGCTAACTACACTAACCGCATGAGAAATATCTGGCCTCGTGCAAACCATGGCATACATGATACTCCCAACTGCACTAGCATAAGGAACACGAGACATGTGCTCCACCTCTTCCTCAGTTTGTGGTGACAAAGCAGCGGAAAGTTTGAAATGGGCTGCCAATGGAGTGTTCACAGGTTTTGAACTTTGCATACCAAAGCGCTCTAGAACCTTCTCAAGGTACCCCTTTTGTGACAAATATAATTTGCCCGCTTTCCGGTCCCTTCGAATCTCCATTCCAAGAATTTTCTTTGCAGCACCTAAATCCTTCATCTCGAATTCACCATTTAACTGAGCCTTTAACCTGTTGATCTCAGACATGTCCTTTGCAGCAATCAACATGTCATCAACATATAACAACAAATAGACATACGAGCCATTTGAGTGCTTCTTGTGATAGACACAATTGTCATATGCACTCTTGCAATAACCGTTTCCAACCATAAAGGTGTCAAAACGCTTGTACCATTGCCTAGGAGACTGCTTCAGGCCATACAACGATTTCTTCAGCAAACATACGTGGTCTTCCTTTCCATGAATTTCAAACTCTTCTGGTTGATGCATATAAATCTGTTCATCTAACTCGCCATGTAAAAATGCAGTCTTGACATCAAGCTGCTCCAGCTCTAAATCCAATTTAGCAACCATAGCAAGTAGCACCCGGATAGAACTATGCTTCACCACAGGAGAGAACACTTCATTGAAGTCAACACCCTCCCTCTGAGTATAGCCTTTTGCAACTAGTCGTGCTTTAAACCTAGCATCTTCCACCCCTGGAGTTCCTTCCTTTTTCTTAAAGACCCATTTGCAACCAACAATCTTTTGGCCTTTCGGAGGTTTCACCAGCTCCCAAGTTTGATTCTTGTGAAGAGATTCAATCTCCTCACCCATGGCTACAGCCCATCTCGCTGATTCTTTGCTAGTGACGGCATCCCGATATGTAACCGACTCTGACTCAATACTCTCAGCTGTATTAAGAGCGTAGGCAACAATATCTTCATACCCGTATCTTTGAGGTTGCTTAATCTGTCTCCTTTCTCTGTCCCTAGTAAGCATGTAATCATTTGGAACTGCAGTTTCCTCGTTTGAGCTTTGCATCTCCTCTACATCCTGTCGAACTGGGACATCTGCTTGCACCTTATCCTGCAAGTTTTCTGAAGCTTCCTTCTCAAGCTCCACCTGTTTACTGACACCATCTTTACCCTCCACCTTTTTACTGACATCATTTGAATTTCCAGCATCATGACACTCCTTCGATTTGAACATAGCAGACTCATCAAAGGTCACATCTCTGCTTATAATGCATTTGGGAGATTTTCCATCTAGGCACCACAGCCTATATCCCTTCACACCATCTGCATATTCTAGAAATATGCACTTTCTTGCCCTTGGTTCAAGCTTTCCATCATTCACATGAGCATAGGCAGGACAACCAAATATTCGCAAGTTGGTGTAATCAGCAGGAGACCCAGACCATACCTCTACAGGAGTTTTACATTCTATAGCTGTTGATGGAGACCGGTTAATCAGATAACAAGCTGTGTTAACAGCTTCCGCCCAGAACTTCCTAGGTAACCCTGCATTGGAGAGAATGCACCGGGTCTTTTCTAAAATAGTCATGTTCATCCGTTCTGCAACTCCATTCTGTTGCGGTGTATTTCTGACTGTGCGATGTCTCACAATCCCTTCATTCTTGCAGAACTCATTAAAAGCACTATTACAGAATTCCAAGCCATTGTCAGTTCTCAAGCGCTTGATTTGTTTACCAGTCTGCTTCTCAGTCATAGCCTTCCATTGCTTGAACTGTGCAAAAGCTTCATGTTTGTGCTTTAAGATATACACCCAGACCTTCCGAGAATAGTCATCAATAAAGGACAACATGTATAAACCACCACCAAGAGAAGGAACACGAGAGGGACCCCAAAGATCTGAGTGGATGTAATCCAAAGTACCTTTGGTCCGATGAACAGCTGTCCTAAACTTGACCCTACACTGCTTTCCGAAGACACAGTGCTCACAGAAGTCCAGCTTTCCATTTTTCTGACCACACAGCAAACCCTGTTTAGTCAACTCATCCATACCCCTCTCACTCATATGCCCAAGTCGCATATGCCATAACTTGGTAGTATCTGAATCTGAATCTGAGGACGACACAGCTGCAGCACCTGTAATTGTACTACCCTGAAGAAAGTAAAGGCCATTCTGCTTCTGTCCCTTCATCACTACAAGAGCACCCTTCGAAATTCTCATAACTCCAGCTCCAGCTTTGTAGGTACAACCGTTAGAGTCAAGCGTTCCCAAGGAAATCAGATTTTTCTTCAACTCTGGAATATGCCTAACATCTGACAAAGTTCTCACAATACCGTCATACATCTTAATTTTGATTGCACCTATCCCAACAACCTTACAGGCTGCATTATTTCCCATAAGCACTTTACCACCATCAATAGATTGATAATTAGTAAACCAATCTCTGTAAGGACACATATGATAGGAACATCCTGAATCAAGAATCCACTCAGTAGCTGAACTACCAACAGTAACCGAAAGAACTTCTGCACCATCAGAATTATTCTCTACAACTTCGGTTGCAACTCCGGCAAGTTCTCCAGAATCAATTTTCTCCTTCCCTTTACGCTCTGGACAATCTTTTCTAAAGTGCCCTTCCTTGTGACATTTGAAGCATTTTAATTTTCTAGTTTTTGATTTTGACCTAGATCGGCCTCTTCTATTCTGCTCTTTCTTCTCTGTTCTGCCACGCGCTATCAAACCCTCACCAGAATTGTCAGTGTTTTCAGTGACAACCTTTTTCTTCAACTCCTTAGAGTTTAAGGCTGACTCAACATCTTCTTTAGAAAGAGTTTCTCTACCATACATCATGGTATCAACAAAGTTCTCATACGAAGGTGGCAAAGAGCATAGCAACATGATGGCTTGGTCCTCCTCATCAATTTGAACATCAATGTTTTCAAGATCCATAACAGCTTTCATAAAAGAATCAAGGTGGGTTTGAACAGACTTACCTTCCTGCATTTGTAAGGTGAACAATCGCTTTTTCAGGTACAAGTGATTCGTGAGAGACTTCGTGATGTACAAGTTCTCCAGCTTCTGCCATATGCCAGCAGCAGTTTTCTCCTGGGCAACCTTTCGCAGTACACTATCGCTCAGAAACAACAGGATCTGACCGTATGCCTTCTCCAGCAACTCATCCTTTTCATCATCTGACAGTTTGTCAGACAAAGCATTCTTCCCTTTCAAAGCTTTCTGCAACCCATTCTGAACCAGCAATGCGTGCATCTTCAAACGCCATAGACTGAAGTCAATGTTTCCGTCGAATTTTTCAATCTCAAATTTAGCAGCCATTCCGCAAATCTTTCACTACACTTGCGTAGATCTCCTCGAGACGAGTCCGCAAGTTCAAACGGATCTCAGATCGGACTCCGTATCGTCAAGATATCGCGAAAACAATCTTCAACCGTCAATCTGGTCAAATCAGACTTGACCGTACGGATCAGACGTGTCAGCCTGACGTCAGCGCTGACGTCAGCGCTTTTCTGCTACTGGGCTTTACTGCACCCGGGTCGGGCTGACCTAGAATAGGCCCAACATGGACTGGCTGGCTACTGGGCTTCTTCTGCAAACGGGTCAGACTTGACCCGACCTGACCCGCGTCTGGACTCAACCCAGAAATCCCTTCTTCCTCCTTCGTTCTGGTTCTGGTTCAGCAAACAGAACCTGCTACCCTTCTTCTTCAGTGACGAACGACGAGACGGCGAGGCGTCCTTCCGATTCCGGCGACACGCAGCAGCGGCGGCAACGACAACTCCGGCAGTTTTTTTCCACGGCGAGTGGGGCCCAGCCGAAAAACAGAGGAAAAAAAAAACGCCCAAATCGCAGAGACCCGTCCGATTTCTTTCTCTGAAATCCAAGTTTGATCAGACGACCACCCTTCTCCAATCAAACCCCTCTGAGATCCGATCTGTCGAATCTCCTCCGATCACGCCAATAGCTCTGATACCAGTTTGTTGTGATCTAGGGCTTACGAGAAGAGATCAATCACGCACGAGAAGACAAGAGATTTACGTGGTTCCGCTTTTGGCCTACATCCACGAGAAAACGGGAGAATCACTATGCAATCAGAAGAAGATGATACATCCTAGAGACCCTGAGTCTCTATTTATAATATCAGCTCCAAACCCTATTACACCCAAACCCTACTTATCACAGTACAACTTGGGCAATCTAGGAGTCCTGGTTAACCAAGACTTACTAATTTCTATTGAGCCATATTAATTAACACTTTCTTTTCCTCTCTTCCTTTTCTTCTCCATCTTCTTCTCCCTCCACATCACCTTGCACCACAGCACACCTGCTGCACCCACTTCACCCACCTCACACCATCTTCCCCACGTCCCTTCCTTCTCTTTTTCTCTTCTCCCTTTTCTCCTTTCTCCTTCTTTATTTATTTTTTTTTTTTTTTACCTACACCTTTTGCACCCACTTACACCTATACTCCACACCAGTGCACCCACCTACATTGCCCTTTGCCTGCATCCTCTATCTCCCTGCACTTCCTCCACCAAGTTACCTCTTTTCCTTTCTTTCTTTTATTCTTTCTTCTCTTTCTCTTCTTGCCCATCTTCTTCACCCTATACTGTGCACCAACTTGCACCTACACAGAGTCTCTGCACTTAACACCCACCTACACACGGTCCCTGCACCCTGCATCATTCCACCTTTCCCTTCTTCTTCCCCTGCATCCCATTCCACTGCACACCTACCCACGCACCTTCATCTTCACCACACCCACTTCATTGAGCACCCTCTTCCCTCTCCTTTTCTCCTTTCTTTCTTTCCCTTTCCTCTCTTCCCCCCTTTTCTCTCCTCCCCCTCCTCCTTCACTATTGCAGCACCTCCGCACGACACCTTCATTCCCACTGCCCCTTCACTGCACTGTTGCACATCCATTGGGTATTCCTCCATCACAACTGCGCCCACTGAACTACACTCGCCTTCTCATCAATCCAAGAGCCTGCCTGAAGCCATAAAGCCACTGGAACCCATTCCATCCAACACCCCTGCTGCCCAGTCTCAACCGAACCCCTTTTAAATCAGGCCCAATCACAACTACAGCTAAGCCGAGCCCACACTTGCTCTCATCACCTCGCTGTCCGGCCCACCTGTTCCAAGTTGGCCCATTCACCAGTCCAACCCACGCATGCACAGCCCATGTTTCATTTTGCTATTTATTTTGTGCATTTAATTCTCCATTTACTGCGTGTTGCCGTTACCTTTCATGCATCTAATTATGCCAATGCATCTAATATGGTCATCCATTTAAAATAGCATTTATTTTTTTATATATTTATTATTATTATTTATTTATTTATTTATTTAGTTTGATCTAGTTTGTCCTTAGCCCGTGCATTAAAACCTGTCCATGCATTTGACATGTCCATGCACCATATAAGTTAGTTGCATTTTTATCTCTCATTTTTTTAGATAAAAATTAAAGTTGCATAATTCATATAAAAAAAAAAAAACCAAAAAAGGGACAAGAACTAAAAACAAAAAAAAACAAAAAAAAAAAGAATTCTAAGTATTAAATTAATTAAGACAATAAGGTTAGGTTTAATAGTTAATTTCTTCTCATCCTCTTTCATTAGGATTAGGGAGTTTATTTAGAAAATTCTAAATTGGTTAGGTTGATTGTAATAATTAAAAATTAGTAATTTGTTCCCTTCTGCTCCCATTTCATTAGGATTGGAAAAATCAGTTTAGGATTTTAGGCTTTATAAATAAAACCAAAAACAAAATAAAAATACAAAATACCAAAAACAAAGTAAAAAAAAAATTTAAAAACCCAAAAATATTAATAAATTGGAATTAGAAATTAAATAGTGGTTTAAGTTGACCAGGTCAAAACCTAGACTCAGATCTAGGTCTCCCCATAGCCAGGTTAGACTACTTTTAGTTTTTTTCATTCTAACAACTTAGGTCCAACTCTCTCCCTGGGCCCCACCGAGGGACCGGGAGAGCGGATGAGGGGCGGTCAGGACCCTAGGATAGGGTAGAGATCCATTTAGGAAAATAGAATAGTTAGATTAAATCCAAGTAGAAAATCCCCTAGTTAAGCCCTTCTAGCCCCAATTATTAAAAATCCAAAAAAAAAAAAAAAAAAACCATAAAATCAACAAACCAACCCCAAAATATTTTCTTCTCTTTTCCTCCACCTTCGGTGCCAAATATTCATTTGAACTCAAAATTAAAAGGAATAGAGGTTGATTCCGAGAATCCGAATTAATGAGAATGACAAGACGAGACGAGTGATTTCACACACCCCAATATCATTTTATTTGCTTTCGGCCCATCATCGGCCACCCTCAACATCAGTTTATTTATTTCTGGCCCATCATCGGCCACCCTCAATCAACCACGGCCCATCATCGGCCCTTTTTATTTATCTCCGGCCCATCATCGGCCATTCACTCTTATTACCTGCATATCGCACGCAAACCCACAGAAATCACAACTCGAAGTTTCGTTTGCATCATTTCTTCGATTCAACAGCCTTTAAACCATAGGTTGTCAAAGGACATTGAAGGGGATGCCCGAGAACGGGGCTGATCCTCTTCTAAATATTTGGCACCTTCCCCCTATTTTCCTTAGTTTATTTCCATTTCATTTCATTTACCCCCTTAGAAAATTTAGATTTAATTTCAACTAGTCTGCATGGCCCTGAATGTTGATTTCCCCTGCCTAGTTCACTATGACCCTATTTTGAGACCCAAATCTGACCCAAATTGAAAGACCCAAATTAAGTGACAAGACAACCGTCATGTGTCGCCGATGGCACATTAGACGAGAGAAGAACCCATCCCATTTTCTCTCGCTTTCTTTCAACTTTCGTCGAAGGACGGTGTTACAGCAGTATCCGTAACAGGAGATCGTGATCCGTCGATTTTGAGGGTAGTCGGAATCCTCATTGTCGATGTATTTTTTTATATCTCATATAGTTGAATGGCGATTTCCCTCCCCCGGGGGATCAAAATTCACATCCGACAGCCTGGCGATCGTGATAGGACCTCTTTTGTTGTCTTATCACGAATTTGAGCCTTTTCCAAGTCTCAAAATTCACATCCGACAGGAGGCTCTATTATGCAGGTCTTGTAATGGAAAGGAGATGGGATTGGATGGGAGAAGAAATGGATAAAAATCCTGAATTCAGGAATTCTGGACAGTTTGCTCGAGCGAACTGGAGCAGTTGCTTGAGCGAACGTTCCTCCGAAGCTTTGGGTCGAGCGATCAATATGGACCGCTCGAACATCTACCTCTCTGGGTGTGTTTGCCCGAGCAAACATGGGTCCGCTAAAGCGACCACACCCTCTAAAGACCTCACTCAAGCGAGCAAAATGATGCGCACAAGCGACCAACCTTCTGGATGAGTCCGCTCGAGCGAACTTGGGTTCGCTCGAGCGAACCTGAAGCTGATAGCTTGGGCCTTTCCTGGCCCAATTTCAGGATGAATTATCATCCTTAATCCATCACGACCCACCCTAATCACCTTTAATAGGTAATTAAGGTGTTTACCCGTGTTCTCATAGGATTTAAGATCCTTTAGACCCATATGACTTTAAAATTGAACCTTTAACCTTATTCATTAGTCCAACGGATATTTATTAGTCTAACGCTACGCCATGAATGTTAGTTTGGCAATTCAACGTGCTTCTCATAAATAGTGACACCGAACAAGGTATTAATATACGCTAATGTTCCCAACCTACCTTGTATTGGACGGTGAAAGACTAAATTTAATAGTTTAATATTGGTTAGTAAAAAAATATATCTTGATTCCCTCCAATTATTGCATTTCATATTGGAGTACAATTTCATTATTGATATCAAATCCTATTTATTAAAATTGTTGCATTATAAATACTCCTTGAGGTCCAATTGTTTATATTCAATTCGTAACTTCAGTATGTATACCAATTCAGTATTCGTTGAAAATACGGATTGAGTGAGTAATATGATATGTGAATATGTTCGATTTGATTATGGATAAGAGAAATAGAAACTCACTCGAATCCGATTATAATTCGATTTGTTTTTTATTCGATCGAGTCGACACTACTTAACTTCGACCTTGTGATACTCGACGGGGTTAAACTCGGTTTAGTTATTCGAAACTACTGCAAGAAGTCATCTGGAGCACCAGAACTCCAGAACTCGGGTAGCCAGCTAACCTTTGGCCGGGCCGCTGGTGACATCCAAACTAGATTTGCTATCTTTTGAGAGGATGAGCTTAAGGTAGTAGCCAATTTGTATGTTTTCATTTCACTTGATTCCCGAGCATAAATTATTCGAATTACGCATAATTTGCCTAGTTAATACTTATCATTGGCATCCATAAATTTTATCCGACTTAAATTCAATTTGATACATTATATATTTCCTTATTATTGCTTATATTTGCTTAATCGTCGTATTGATGATACTACTCTTGGTGTCACAGTCGCAGGTACAGCCTCCGGTCCTGAGAATGCAAAAGAGGGAGAGAAGGCTACCCAAGAGGTACCTTCAGGGCTACAAGAGTGGCCAAAGCTAGGGCCAAATTAAATATCTTCCCTCGGAGAGCTTGCATGTCCCTTTTGTGACCTTCTATAGCTTGTGGCCAGCCCCTTTTTGTGTGGGCCATACTTAGGTTTAGTTATTCTCTTGTTATACTTTTGGCATTGTTTGTATAGGATTATTTTATACACCCTTTTTTGTAAAACAATGTATATATATATTTGTATAATTCTTTTGTATTGAAACTTGAAATACTAAATGGACTCACTAGGAATTGATACCTTAACATGAATGAAATACAGCTTCCGCTATGATTAATTGCTATCGATGTGTTTTAGTAAGTTCTCACTCACGTGTATGGAAAGTTGTTTTCTCTCATTCGTGTGTTGTATTTGGCTCAAGACAGGTACAACACGCGGGAATACGTGTGTTACACCTCGGAGATTATCCTAGGCCAAGGTAATTCGGGACCGGGATGTGACACTAGAAAAGGGGCGTTCCAGGAGTTTTGTAGCCCTCCTCTATATCTCTCTATATAGGTTGTCTTATTTCAATCAGGCCCACTGAGTTGGATCAAAGATGCAATTGCAATAGATGTATAATTTGGGATATCAGGCTCTAATAATAGTTGGGCCCCACTTATGAACTAGAAAAGGTCCGAAACTCATTCAACTGTTACTTACCTTTGAATTGGGGATTTAAAAAAAATATTTCTTCCAATGTCATTAAATTTGAGAGCCATGGATCAAGGTGCTAAGATGATGAGTTTGCACCTATAGATCTCTCTGAGACCTTTCCATTGTCCACTTTTACTATGATAGTCATGGGCCTATGTAGGCCTTAGGGAGTTCATTGCAACAAATTAACTCCCCATGTATTATCCTATTTCAATTGTGACAAACTGAGTTGGATCTATTATGTATTTGCAGGGCTGCATAGCTTGGGATATCAGTTATAATAATTATTGAAGAAGCCACTAGTTTATTTTATAAATGGTCTGTATAGTAGTGGGCCCATTTGTTGGGTTCATTCGATGGCTATTCTTTGTTGTTGATTTGAATGTGATGGTAGATGGATCTATTGTGACCATAACATAAATCCAATCCAATCACTTGTGGGTCCCATTTGAGGGTACATCCATCCATTGCTCATATAATCCAATGCAATGACATTGCACTAACGACACCCAAGGGCTTACTCACATAAAAAGTTATATAGGCAGTCTCCCTAGACTTGGGTCTACCTTTAAAACATGCATGAAAATCTTAGACCCACCTCCAAAACCCACATGAAAGTTCTACACCTACCATCAAAATTCACATGAAAATCTTGGTCTTGCCCATAAAATTTAACTACCCCCCCCACCCCCCCCGCCCCCCCAAAAAAAAAAAAAAAATAAATAAATAAATAAATAAATAAATAAATAAAATAAAATCTTAGGTATGCCATTGGTAGGGCCCAAAGCATTTTCACCTACACATACATTGTATACCATAAGTCAGGACCATCCAAGACAAAACTTCAAAGGTCAACCCCACATCTTGAATGTTCTTGACGCATGGTGCTCATATGCACTGTGGTAAAGTAAATAAATTTCAAAACAGCCCATTGTTAACTATTATAAAAGCTAAAATCTCAAACTATTGATCTATCACAGCAACATCATGGATCAAATCTCAATAGAGCCCTATTAAAATAAGATACACCAAAATAATATAATTAGAAGAAAAGTTTGCGAAGAAGTACATGACAAAAAGAATGATGAATGGTTGAAATTTGATACACATGCATTTCATGAACTACTAAATATCATTGTGTGCTAACATCGCTTACTTTTAGTAATAAAAATACAGGGGGCAAAATTTAAAATATTGCTTCTAAAAAAAGGCAAGAAAGACTCCCTTAAAACAATAATGAATTTAAGCACTCAAAAGGAACAACAAGGAATGCTGTAAAACACAAGGTCAATAGGAAAATCCATATATGTGACCAGTCCCATGGTGAAGCAAACCCCATTGGATTTAAAAACTAACACATTTCCATAGGGGTGTTGTGCAATTGAGCATCTTGAAGTTCTAAGAGGTCCCCACTAATTTTATGAGAATAGTTCATAAATCAAACTAAAAATGGTTGCAACCAATAAACTGTTGGAAAACCTAACCAACAAACCAGGTGACCAAAATTATATCAAGATCCTGATCTCTTGAAGCAGGATCAATATGCTAGAGTAATTATGTTTTGACCGAACTCTAACGCATGATTTAACCCTAGGAGAGGAGAGAAACCGCATGGTCCTCTAGAGTTAAAAGCCATTAATGCATCATTACAAGTAGCATCAAGAAAAAAAAAATTAGTTGTTTAATTCTGCTCAGAAAACATCAAGAGCTCCCGATTTGAATAGAACTTTATTTAACAACTTTCCTATACCAAATCCCAATCCCATTTACAAAATGTCACAACCCCCAAAATAGAAAAAGCATTCCTTCAATCTTTCTTGGGAGACTTGGGAGCCTTACACTACTAAAAAACAATGATTTTATATCGGTTTTAAAATCCCTTAATATCGGTTATTAGTAAAACCGATATAATATGCTGCTCTAAAATATCTTATATCAGTTTAAGTTTTGTAATATCGGTTGCTACTTTCAGATATCGGGTAGACTTAAACCGATATATTAAGGTAACCATTTTATATCAAAAATATTTAAACCGATATAATATTTTAGAGTTTTTAATATCGTTTTAAACTCATCTGCTCCGTTAGCATTTAATTTACACACTACAAGAAATCTAGGCTGTTGTGACGAAATTTGATGATGAAATTTTTTTTATCTTAAAAGAACACCCAAAGAGGACGAAATATAAATTTTGTCGTTTTTTTTCATTTTTTTCAAAAGTATAGGAGACGGAAAAAAAATTCCGTTTGCAAAATAAGGCGCCAACTTCGTTTGCATTAGCGCCAATTATTTTAGCTCATTAGAGACAATTATTTTGCATTTGTGTTGACTCTTTACTTATTTTTAGATAATTAAGCTCGTTTATAAGCCAAATATGTCCGATTAATCATTAGGATCGCGCGTGCGAAGTTGGGTTGAGATCCAAGCACATTTGGGTACAGTATGGGTGTGTGTCGCTATTTCCGGAAAGTTCCGAGGGCTTTTTAGTATTTTCCGCTTTTCGAGATTTTGGCACCATCGGGTAGATTACCTAATTTCCCGGACTTTATCCTTTTGTTGCATTTCGATCAGAACCCTCGAACCCGACCCAAAACCTGACCTGACCCGTACCCATCAAAGCCCATTTTATTAATTCCCATCTCATCCCATGTGGGCCCCACCTCACTCACATCATAAATACCACCCCCACCATCCCACGTGCAAAACCCCCCACCCTTTTCCCCTTTTTCCTTTCATAGGGCAAACCCATTCCTCTCTTCTCATTTTCACTCCCAACAGCAGCCCCTCATCCCTCTTCTTCTCTCATCTCATCTCCCTCGTTCTCCCTCCCTCATGGCGTGCTGCCATCGTCGCCGAGCTCCCCCATCTCCGGCGATCATCACCACCAAGCTCTCTTTCTCCCCTCTCTTCTCTACTCTCTCATCTCTCATTCATCTCTCCTTCACCCAACACCTCGCTGCCCCACCGTCCCGGCATCAGCACCGTCGCCGTCGGCGACCTCCATGATCACCTGCGCCGGCCACCACCGAACCCAGCATGCCCCATCTCTCTCTCTTTTTCCCCTTTTAGACTAATCTTAAAGGAAAACATAGCTGGAGAGTTGATCTCTATTCAGATTGGTTAGTGGTTTTGCCCTAATCATGTGTGAGAAAAAACCCCTTCCGCGCCCATCTATTTTCCCTTTCTAATTTTCAATCGACAAACCCCTTCTGCGCCCTCTCATCATCTCCATCTCACGATCCCTCTCATCACCACGCCCAGCAGCCCTCTCCTCTCGTCCTCGTCACATCCCTCATCTCATCTCGTCCTCATCTCGTTCCGGAAGGAGGGAGAAAGGAGAGGGAGGAGAGAGAGGGGGAACTCGCCAGCGGTGGCCCAGGTATGTGGGTCCCGCCCCTTCTCTTCTTCGATTTCTTATTTTCTTTCTTTTTTTGTTAACTTCTCTGCCATGGTTTCAGGTGGAAACCGAGCAGCACATCCCCGCCATGGTTTTCAGGTGGAGGTCGAGTGGGTAGCAGGGAGAGTGACAGTAGAGTGAGGGGAGGAGGAAGAAGGGAGCTCGCCAGTTAGCCCAGGTATGTGGATCTGCACTCCCTGCCATCTTCCATTCTTTTTTTCTTTTTCTTTTTTTTTGTGTTACCCCTGCTGCTGCCGTTTCAGGTGTAGGCCAGGCACAGTCAACAGAGAAGAAGAGGGAGGAGAGTGAGGGAGAACTTGCCAGGTATGTGGGTCCCGCCCTTCTCTTCTTCCATTTCTTCTTGTCGTTTTCTTTTTCCTTGGAACATGGCTGCAGAACAAGGTTTGGGCATTTTGTGCGTGGTGGATTTTGGACAGGGAGTAGGGGGTGGAGTTGTCTCAGCTGTGAGGTTGGTGATCCCAGCCCCTTGATTCCGATTTGAAGGGTTGCACGGTGAGAATTTCATGTCAAAGTCAGTTTGGGTGGAAAATGGGCATTCACTGCAACTAGTTGGGATTTTGGTGGGATAATGAAAATGGCTATGATTCTTTTGGTATTCTGATTTGTTTGAGCGTGGATTCTTGGATTCATGATGTGGCCATGGATCTTGGGGTGTATCTTGGCTATCTCAAAGACGTTTGGGCCTCTCTCTCTCTCTCTCTCTCTCTCTCTCTCTCTCTTTGGTCGTTTGTTGTGCGTGTGTTTCTTATGTGATTGAACATGCTGTGTATTGCTTGATGGATAGTGGTGGGGTTGAATGGAATGAAACAGTGAGGAGGTGGAATGTGGTGAAGGCGGAAATCGAATGGGTCTTGTGTCTGTGTGCTCATTTGATGTAGAATTGGCCATATGTACGGGTGAATGTAAAGGTCAAGGGTCTTCTTGTTCTGTAAGCGCTTTTTTTTTTTTTTTTTTTTTGGTTTGGTAGAATCTTGTTCTGTAAGTTGTCATTCTACCTGAGCTAGCAAATTCACATTGTGATGATGTGTGTAAGGTAGAATTTTAACTAGAACATTTGCTGAGCCTCTATTCGTCAATGTATCTAAATCTGCATACCTTGCATTAAAGCTTTTAGTGTCTTCAGATGAGCCTCTCTGAGCTGATATTTTTATTTTCTGAATCTTACATTCCTTCCATGAGATTCCTTTATAATCTTACGGGGAAAGCCCATGGTTGTCAACACAAGGCTCCTAAAGGAAACCTTACTTGGATAGGAGCTTAGAACCCGATGCAAAGTATAAGAAAGTTGGGGAAAAATATAATACTCAAAACTAACATGTACCTACCTTTTTGTTGATGAGTTCAATTGTTGTACACTTGGGATTCTTGTATATGGTTGCACTTATCCTGATCTATTTATTTTTCGTAGGAGCAAGTGATCTTAAATTTGAGAGGACTAGAGGAGACTTGGACGGGGGTTTGTCAGGTGCTACTATGTGAGGTAATTTTTTTGTAAATGTACATGCTTCATTATAGTTAGAATTACCAATTCTCCTTTTCCTTATAAAAACAAGTGATAATTTCCACATATTGGCCCATTCCCTCTTGATTTCTATCAGTTTCTCCTACTTCTTGATGGTTATTTCTACTATAGCTGCAAGAATCTGGGTGCTTGATTCTGCATATGCAGGGTTTATTAGTTTCTTCTACCGCTTTTCGTTTGATCATTTTGCTACAGCTACATGAAATTGTGTGCCTAGTGCTTTCTACTGTATACTTCAGGTCTGCTTGACATGGAGTACTGGAATACTTGGAAATTTGAAACAAACTTTATGATGCTAACTCCTCACTATTTTTAGACCTTGTCATGTTTCAATAATTGTCCTCATGGCTCTTTTTTCGTTGACTGGTATATCATATGACACATTTAGGTTTTTGATATATATGCCCTTTGAGTGGTTTCATTGATTTCTTTTTGTCCTAACACACTTCCAAAATTTTATATATGCCCTTTGAGTGGTTTGATTGATTTCTTTTTGTGGAATTTGAAATATAATATCCAATTGATGCAATGTGTTAAAATCTTGTAGAAATTTGTCATGGGGAAATCATATCCTATTGTGAGTGATGGTATTTCTTATTGCTTTGCTTGGATCACAGCAACACTGTAGTACTGGCTGCGCTGTGACAAAGATGTTTAATGTATAACGTCCATCATCACCTATCCATGACAGAACAAACCCCCCATATTTTGTGGACTTCTCCTTATTCTTTTGTCTTGCATTGGGGTCTGACTTTTTTTACTTTTCTTTTTTGGAACAGGTTCTAACCATTTGTGGGATGTATCTAGCACTGACATTTGTCGTGCTTTCTGGTGGGCATACCTTGGTCAGTTAAGTTCTAAGACAATCCACATTTGTTTGCCATCTTATTTGTCTACAACATCTTCTTTTGCATCTCTTTGTTAAATATTGGTTTTTGTTGGGATATACAGGGAAGATGCCATAAGGAGCGTTCTAGCTTTGAGGGAGCTTGGACCAGCAATCCTCTCATCTTTGATAATTCTTATTTCAAGTAAGACATCCCTCCAATGGTGGTGTGTACTTATTTGTTGTAAGTGTTTTCTTTATCTTCAATCACCATGTTTTAAGAAGCACTATACAATGCTTGGTCTTAGAGATGTCTAGTTCTTTCAGGTTTTAATATCATAGAAATTGGGTCCAATACAATACTTGGTCTTGTTTCTTTCTGTTGGATGTGCACAGGTCCCATGCGTGAGAGAGAGAGAGAGAGAGAGAGAGAGAGAGAGAGAGAGAGTATGAGTTGGCTGAAGGACCTAACAAGTTGAATATCTTTAACACTATGGCGATTATTTTTGGCAATTTTGTTAGAAGGTAGAGGCTTTGGAGTGGTACTTTATATCACACACTAACATGTTCACATATGCAACAGTTCTGTTTTTCAAACTATATTTTGTCAACATCAGAGAATATGAGTTGGCTGAAGGACCTAACAAGTTGAATATCTTTAACACTATGTCGATTAGTTTTGGCAATTTTGTTAAAAGGTAGAGGCTTTGGAGTGGTACTTTATATCACACACTATATAACATGTTCACATATGCAACAGTTCTGTTTTTTTAACTATATTTTATCAACATCATGAAGTCATTTGCCATAGAGTTTTTTTCCTCCTTTTTGAGCCAAATACTCATTAGTTTTTTTTCCTTCAAGACCAAGCTATCTTGACTCTTCATTTGTCTAGTCAAGCTTTATGTTAGTTATTAGTTATGATCAGTTTGTATATATAGTGCAAAGTTTTATTGGTGTACAGTGTACTGCAAGGATACTGCAGCAATGCAAATTCTTTTGATTTAAAAAAAAAAACATATATAATATTATATCGGTTATAGAACAAACGTTATAATACAATTATAATTTCAGGTTCAAAAAACTGATATAACAAAGCCATTTATAACCGATATTATATAAAAAATTATATCGGTTTCACGCTTTTATATATCGGTTTTACAGTAATATGTGTTATAATTTCAGGTTCAAAAGACATCAGTTGTCCAAAAACCGATATTATAAATATTTTTTATATCGATTTCACTGGTTTTTATATCGGTTTACAATAATATGTGTTATAATTTCAGGTTCAAAAGACATCAGCTGTTCAAAAACCGATATTATAATTTTCTTTTTATATCGGTTTCACTGGTTTTTATATCGGTTTTACAGTAATATGTGTTATAATTTCAGGTTCAAAAGACATCAGTTGTCCAAAAACCAATATGAAATAATACACATATTATATCGGTTATAGTTGTTTATTATATCGGGGGTACTTATATCGGTTTGAAGTTTACAGAAAAACCGATATAATAGGTCTTTTATATCGGTTTTTAGCCGATATAAAAACCCTTTTTTTTAGTAGTGTTAGTAGCTTCAACATTCCCTTTTGTCTGTCTTTTTGGAGAGAAAAACTGAATGGATGTTCGGCAAAACCCCACCATGAGCGATTGTCACACCATGCAGCAGCTTCCCAAGCTCTTCATCATTTCTCATTGCTAAAAGCACATGCCTTGGGATGATTCTGATCTTCTTGTTGTCTCTAGCAGCGTTCCCAGCAAGCTCCAACACCTGCCAAAGGAGAATGAATGCTCAGCCAAATTTATAGAGTTCTATAGACACATAAAAGAAAATGGATTGATGGGTCCCTAGATTTTTAAGATTTTCAAACATTTGAAGAGGATTAAGCACATTGCAACAGAACCCAGAACAAGAAAACGAGAAAAGATTGAGAATGAGAGAGAAAAAGGAGGGTTTTTTTTTGTTGATATACCTCTGCTGCCAAGCACTCAAGAACAGCAGCCAAGTATGGGAGCACTAGATCCAAGCCTCCACGCATACCTCCCCTTCTTCAAGAACCTTGAGATTCTCCCAAAAGGGAACTGAAGCCCGGACTTGAGGGATTTCGAGACGGCTTTCTTTCTCGCAGAGCCTTTCATCCCTCCAACAGGCTTGATCGTCTCCGTTGCCTCCATCTTTCTCTCTGTAGGGAATTTCGTCGAACAGAAGACGATCAAATAGAAATCGGTTCTCTTCGTGAGAGATCTTTCGTACAGCGGACGGGGAGATGAGTTAGGTGGGTTTTGTATTTATAGAAGAATGGCGATCCGCGTCAGATTTTCATTTCAACAGTCTAGATTTGAAGATGTTTGGCAATCCGTGTGCTTGGATTTCTAACCAATAGAAGGAGGTCGTACTCCAGAGTTGCAAATGCAGAATAAGGCGTGAAGTTCAAATTTTTAGTAGGAAATTCAAGTAGTTTTGAATGGGACCACAAGTAGCTACTGGGCATGCATGATTATTGATGGAGGTAGGGGATGCAAACTTTGACCCAATCCATATTCGACTCATATTGGACTTTCATGAGCCCAATCGTGTCCTACATAGGTCCACTACCGGTCAGGTGAGCTTGATGTGTCGTAAAACAGATCGGATTAGGGCAAACCCGCATAAATCATCTTTGATTTGATTGAATGAAATATGAGGTATTTTCAATTTAATTTTGAGCGAGAACTATGGTTGGATTAATTAAATGTAAAAACTTGATATCCCCAAGCCCCAAGGAGATAAAAACCTTGATTGTACATGTGATCAATCTAATAGAGGTTCAGACTATAATTAGGTTGTCATAAGAATTGGAATAGAGCAGTTGAGTGAATCAAGTTTGACAAGACTATACCTTCATTAGTTTAGTTAGATAAAAACCAAGACACTGCTATCATTCAAAATTGGTTAAATGTAGTAAAAACTATGGAGATTCCACCATTAGTTATTAATTTTTATTATTTATTTCCTTTTATTTATAAAAAGATCGAGCCTGGTCAATGGCAGACTTAGGATTTTCACTTGGGTGGTGCCGGTAATGGTCAAGTTAAGAAAGTAAATAAGAAATTAATTTTTTTAAAATATATCATTAAGGTGTTTCTCGAATCTCACTGGTGCGCGTGCACCCGCTTACCAATACTTAGGTCCACCCCTAAGCCTAGTTAAATTGGACAGTCGAACTACATGCACTCGCCTTCTAGGATGGATTTAATGTCACTGGCTCCATTCATTTTAAGAGGACATATGTGGTATGAGTGAGTTTGATCTAGGGGTGTTCATGGGTTGGGCTCAGGTCTATTTAGGCCTGCCCCGACTTCTAAAATAAATATCCAACCCCAGCTCAAGCCCGAATTGGGCCTTGAGTGGCTGCCCAAGCCCAGTTTGTTTGAAAAATGAGTAAGCCCAGGCCCAATCGGAGTTTGCTTTATAAAAATAAAACAAGGCTTTTTGTATGATTTTAAGTGGTAGGTAGCTCTGGTGCTGGTGACACGCATTTGCAGATGAGATTGTTTGTCTTCGAGTGAGGCCTCCAATTATAGTGTTTAGTAATATTTCTTTTTATATCAGGGACAAGCTTGGGCTCTCTACCACCGAGCCCAAGGCCTGCCCACCTAGTAAACAGGCCTAAATAAAATTCTGTGCCCAACCTGAGTACAAAAACTTTTGGCCCAAGGTGGGCTGGGCCAAGGCTGGGCTCGGATTAGCCCAATCCATGAATACCCCTAGTTCTATTTGTGATGGGACTTATTACATGGATTTTAAAAGAGATTTTTACAAAAAAAAAAAGCCCATATATTTTCAGAAAACCTCCAAAGTCCATTGTCTTTTATGTTTTAATTGATTGCGTAGCATTTAAGTCTTTTTGAATAAATGATAGAAAACCTGCTTATGCTTAGAAAACAAACTCACTAATTGTCCAAGTTACTTTTGGTGGGGCCCACCTGACTACATGATGATCAAGGAAGGCATGGCAATGGAAAGGCTTGGCCTTGGATGTAGATTAAAACAATAGGGTCTGTTTAGCAAGTCCTATTTTTCTTAAATATATTTATTTCAAATAGATCAATTTGATATAAATATGTTCCAAATTGACCCTTCTACAAATAGTCCATTTGGTAAGACATGCAGTAGTATATTTGTGTCAATTAGATCTATTTGAAAAAACTTGTTTAATAAACATACACGTGAGGGCTTATTACAGGGCATTTTTGTCTGTTTCTCAAAAAAAAATTATTATAAAACTTCATTGTAAAGTCACAGGGGGCATGTGAAAATCATTAATGAATTTTAGGTGTCATAAAATGATGTTATATATTAAATATATTAGGAATGGCAACATTAACATTATCAAAAGGCATTGTACATCCATCATGACCCATGTCCACCATCATTCTCATGAGAAAAGGTGATGCAATATCTTCAATGCATAGTTAATATCCACTTTGAAAACAAATTAAACCAATGCCCGCCCATCAAATTTCATACTTCACTCCTAAGAATTTCACTTCGAAGCAAATCTAATGACCACCCATCATTAATGCCCACCCATAAGTGTTCAACTGATGCCCGCCTTATCTATCTTTTTTTTCCTATGTGCCCCACCTTATTTATCTACCCATTCCTGATTTAACGTTTTACACATGGTATGAGACTACAATCCTCGTTCTCTCTAGTTGGGTTCAATCAAGAAAATTTATTCAAATTCCAACAAAATTAAAAAATGAGTAGAAAATAAAATCCACATACAATATTTTAATTATTTTTAAAAATAATAGAAATATATTAAATACAATGAGTAGAAATGAGCTTTTTCATCAAACCCATGTGTAATTTTTCATCAAATCATTAAATCCAAGGAGTAGAAATGAGGTGTTTTTTTTTTTTTTTTTTTTGGGTCAAGCCATTTACATGATGGGATCTTTCCATTTCTAGCCCCAATTTACTACCATCATGCATCTAGGTATGCACTATTATTGGAACATGATCTGCTCAAGAGAGGGATTTGAGTGTAAGAGACATGTGATAAATTCTAAACAAGTGTTTTTTTATCTCTCTCTACACTTTTTGAGAGGATTTCATGATCGTACTTATATAGAAAGATTACACTTAATGAGAATTCATATAGATGAGTTACAACTCCTAAATAGGAGGAAAATATTTGAAAAATCAAATGTTTAAACCATCTCTCCGTCAATATCTTTTGAATTGACTAAAGACTATACCTATTGCTGAAAGCTTATCTTTGTTTGAGATTGTACTTCCTATGGTGGAGATTTCATCTCCTTTTATCTCAACATGCCCCCTCAAGTTTATGGTCGAGAGCGAACCATAAGCTTGTCCCAGAGTAAAGAGAACCGAGCAGATGATAACCCTTTGGTGAAGATGTCAGTCAAGCTAATCAATTGTGGAGACAAAGAGGACAACAAGCTCTTTGCACAATACTTTTTTCCAAACGTAATGATAATCAACCTCAATGTGCTTTGTCCTATAATGAAAAACGGGATTCGAGGCTAATGAGATAGCCCCTACATTGTTACACCATATGATTGGGGTATGAACCATAGGAATGTGAAGATCCTTGATGATATATAAGATCCAATATAACTCAGCCGCAAATGAGCCAGAGAGCGGTATTCAGATTCCATGATAGATTTTGCAACTGTAGGTTGCTTCTTGGCACTCCATGAGATTATATTATTGCCAAGAAACACACATTGGCCTGAGGTAGAGCGGCAATCTTCTAGATGACCAGCCCAGTCAGCATCTAAAAAGCACGTCAATGCCAAGCCAGATGATCTTCAAAAAATGAGCCCATGACTTACGGTTCCTTAATATATCATAGAATCCATTTGACTGTTGTCCAATGGCTAGTAGTTGGTTTGTGCATAAATTGACAAACTTGGTTAACATCATAAGCAATGTCGGGTCTTATCCATGTCAAATATTGGTGAGCACCAACAACACTACGATACTCTAAAGGAGTTGTAATGGAACTAGATCCAACATGAGAAATATGCAAACCTACATATAGATATGTGAGCCCATCTTCTTTGCATATAGAGGCGACGATCCAATAGAATTTTCACTAATGTGTATGTAGAGATACAACCATACAAGTCCATCTTTTAAGAGGATTTTCTTCATTTTTAAGATGATTTTCTTCCATAACATGTACCTCACACAGTATCATACTATGAGCATGACTATTAGATCAACGGCACATCAAAACCTAAAAATTCTTGAAAATGGTCGGGATCGATGTTGAAGTGGTCACCGAGCTTTGGAGAGGATGAGTATCTCTCGTCCTTGCTAGGGTTTTCTCAGAAGAGGAAGAGATGAGATTGGACAATGAAGTACTTTTATATGGATATTATTGTAATATGATAAAAAAATTGAGGGCAAACTTGATCATAAAAAAATAATGTATGTCGTTTTGCTTCATACTTGAGGCTTCAATTGAATTCTCACCCAAAACATAACTTTTTCAAGTGGAGCATATACATCTTAAAACCACTTCAAATTGAATTTTTCTTTTAAGTTTCCAAATGGCCTAAAAATGCTAAAAAGAAACTCGATTCTAATCAGTTTTAGGTCAAAATAGACGATAGAAATAGACTTGTCAAACGGTACCTAGGTAAATTCAAATTATTCTAGCATTTGATTTTAGGTTTTCAAAGTTTAAGGGCTAAATTGTCTTCTTATTTTTTTTAACAAAAGAGTTGATTTTTTCTTAAGGGCATATCGGTCGTAAATGAAAAAAATTGAATTGTCAAATTACACTTTGCATGGTTGAATTATTAGTCAAGGGAGGTTTAGTAAAAATATAAAATATAGGGGACTTTTGAGGTTTTCTAAATGCATTTTTTTTAATAATAGGTTTTGTAAAAAAATATAGGGGCCTTCTTGTTAAAAACTCATTTTCAAATGCATAAATATTCTCCTACTTTTAGCACTATTTTGTAACATTGAGAATTCTACCATTCTATCATTTATGCCTGTTTGGTACATCACTTGTAAAGTGAATTCAAAGTGAACGGTCAAATCTAAAAGAGAGAAAAAAAAGAGTCTTATCAAAAGGTACAATACTTCAAAAAACACCTCCTCTTTTTATAAAAAATGTCAAAAAGTAAATAAATCTCTCATTCTACTGATAGATAAAAAGGCCTCTTATTTTTTAACAAAAAGCCAAAAAAACTCCTTCACATGCCACAAGATGACAAAAAGTCAAGAAGTTGTATTTTGAGATTTTTTATTTTTTGATAAAGACCCCTCTTATTTCCTTGTCTATTAAAAGTGGCCCTTCAATTTAAACTCACTTTACAAGTGAACTTCCAAATGGGTGCAACATATTTTCATGTGTAACTAGAAAACTTTAACTTATTTTTAAAATATTGAAAAAAAAAACCATTTCTTATCAATAAGGAGCTTATATTCCAGTAACTCTAAGAAAAATGGATTTTGCAGTCCAACCATATAAATCTCAACAATCCACAGAAAAGCCCTTCTATTGGTAAATAAAAATAGATCGCATCAAAATTGGAATGAGTCAATGGGCATGTCCTATCAAATCCCTTGAATTTTGGTGAATATCACATAAAGAAACAAAATCAAATAACAAAGGGGTTGTTTGCCTCTTATGTATAGAATATAATACTCGATTTTACATAATCAGATAATCAAATTTGCATATACAACTTTTTCACATGCAAAATGTTACATATGTAAAACATATTTCCAAGTTTGTTTAGATAACTATTTTCACAATGGTAATTTGAGTACGTTCAACAGTTTTAAGGAGAATGGTCTCTTTCATGTAGACCGCATATTGTTAAGTATAGTCCAGCTAGTGGGCTCCACTTAGATGAATGCCTACTAATGGGAGGAGGGCAGATGGAAGGGTCTATTTATGGATAAGGGGAAGCCAAAAAATTAGCTCCACCATATTATCCTAGCCCTTGATTAATTAGCCTTAAGTTTAACTGTAGATATTCTTTCTTTTTTTTTTTTTTTTTTTAATCCAGTGGTGAGTGAAGGTTCGATGAGTGTAGAACCAGAGTCGACGCCAAATCATGGGATGGCAAGATTATCAAAGGGGTTGCAACTAGTTAAAGGTGAGCCAAGTGGGTCCCATAGAAGTTGATTGCCCATGTAGTCCGCTTATAACATTTTTAAATGGGTTTAGAATTTTCACACGTTTGTCAAAAGTTATGAGATATGAAATTAAACTTCTCAATGTTTATAATTTATATGATAATATTGAACACCTAAGAACATTAATTGAAGATCCAAAAAAGTGAAGAAAACCAGATCTATTGGTTGGAACTTTGAAATGAAACTAAATGTCTTGAGGGCTATTGGTCTAATAGAAAAGAGAAACTATTTGAATCATAAATCTTGGGATCACATGATTGAAAAATGAAAAATGATCAAGAGATTTTCAAACTCATGTGTATTTATTCAAAAGGAGAGAAAGGGGGGGGGGGGGGGGGGGGGGGGGTTTGATGATTTTTTTTTGCAAATGAGAGGTGTGTAATCAATGGTTTGCCACCTCTTCTAGTGTATAAATGAGAAGATAAAAATGATCTCATTTACACACTATTTTTACACCTCATTTTATGCACATGATGTCTAAATGAGAGGATAAAAATGACCTCATTTACATACCAATTTCACAAGTTATTTATGCACGTAATGTGTAAATGAATGTAAACAAATGCAATTATGCATAAATGTTATGTATGTGCATCGTTTATATATGTAAATGAATGAAAACGAATAGCCCCAGAGCCTCTTTGTTTAGATGGAATTGAATTCCTAAGAATCATAAGAAATATATTTCTAGAAGTGATTAAAATCATAGAAAGGAGAAATTACAAGAAAGTACAAAAACTTTGGCTCATTTTTAAATAAGTACGTGAAGATTTGAGTATTTCAAAAAAGTCTAATGTTTTCTATAATTCTTTCAATCAAGTCCTCTCCATAAAAGAGACTATTTCTACTCATCTTTTTCAAATTTCTTAAATGAGATATTCCTGAAATCTCTCACCCAAATGCCTCTCGAAGACTTTGTCTTCGGCTTTGGCTTCAATAGTGGTATACTACATTAAAACTAGTGAAAAATAACTCAAAAGAGAATTTAGTTAGAGAGCCTCATTACCAACTATAGAAAAACAAAATCTACAAATTTAAAAGAAGAACAAGGAATAACATCAAACTCAATCAAGATTCAAATAGATAACATCTAAATCTATTATGGTAAAGAATGGTAAATACAAATCTAATTCAGAACCAACCTCATAACCTACCAAGAAAGCATAAAAATGAAAATATAGTAAATCGATTCAATAAAAAAAAAAATCAATATCTATCAACAAAAAACAACACCAAACAATATATGTATACAAACAGGCTTTTATCACATCCTATAATGCAAACAATAACAATCCTACATTTCGAGAAAAGAAAAATTAACAATAACAACCCATAAAAAATGGGATAAAAAAAAACGTAATCCGATAACACCACCTCACTAAAGGAAATCTAAGAAGAAGAAAAAGTTACTGGAAATTGATGATATCGTCAACTTGGATATTTTAATGTCATTTCATTATTTTCTCTTAAAAAATTAATTAATTAGAGTTTAAAAATAGTTATTTCATAAAAATCTCCCAACTTTGCTTAGTTTTCATAATTATGACGTCACAATACTCTAGCGGCTCGGCCTCTGTCCTGTTTCTCCAACATTGTCATCTTCTGGACCCTTCTCCTAATGTTCTGCGTCATAGTTTCCGACGTGTCACGATGCGATTGGTCATTCCACGTGGCATGAAATGCCATTGGCCGAAGCCACTCGCCGCCTTCGTTTTTATTCTCATCTCGATCTTTTTCTCATTGCCCCACTTACAAATCCACCCTAATCGGCTTCCCTCTTACAGGAGCTTCTCATCTCATCCGTTGATTGTCGGTAAGATCTGATACGTCCATTATCTCTCCAACGCTTCCTGTCCGTCAGATCTCTTCCTTTTTCCTCTTCTATTCTAGTTTCCTCTGCTTTCTCCACTCGCCCGACTTGTATTTACTGCTTTTCTCCTCATTCCTCAAATCAAAGAAGCCAACGAAATCGTTAGGGTCTTGGAGATTTCGATGATTTCTATTCGATTTCTCTTCGTTTTGATCTCATGCCTCGTGTTCAAGATCTGCGTTTCCGAGTCTGACTCGGTGAGATCTTCTCTCTCTCTCTCTCTGTGTGTGTTATTTTTTAGAATCTGTGTTTCTGTAACTGTATTGGAGTGGCTTTTCGGGATTTGTTGCTTCTAAAATTGGATTTCGATCTTGTTTTCAGCTGTTTTACGAGTCATTCGAAGAATCGTTCGAGGGCCGATGGATCGTGTCGGACAAGGACGAATACAAAGGTAAATAGTTATTGTTTGGTAGATCTTGATTGGAAGTTTTTGAAGAAAGTATAAATAAATGCTTTTGTTTGAGTGTTGGTAAGTAGATCTGAACTGATTGCAGATCGAAGCTTTGGAAAACGAGAGTCGAGAACGAAATTGGAATTTTATGAGATTATGATTCGTGTTCTGTTCATGATTTTAGCAGATGGCAAAGTGGGAAACGACGAATTAATCGATCTATGTTTCATTTTTTCTTTTGGATTATGTTTTCTTTGTTTCTTATCTTTAGTTCTCAAGTTTAGGACTTTTTGTACTTTGGATTTTGATGGATCTGATATGTGTGACAATGTTTTGAGATGATGGAGATAAAGGTAATGAACGGAATTGGGGACAGCTAAAACCTGTTCTGTCTTATATGAGTTTATTATTGTTAATTTTACCATGTGGAATCACAGTGAAGGATTCTGAATCCTGAATTTCTTGGGATTTTTGCGGGACATACTTAAGGCCTGTTTGTTTGCGTGGAATGCGGAGGATATTAAATACACAGGGCTCCATAGTGAAATGAGCTCCACAAAGGATTATTAAAGATGTGAGGGGTAAAGGATATGAGGTGGAGATGTAAATGAGATTTTTACTTTTCTTAGGTATTGAATCACTAGGGTGATGGATGAGTATTAATATCCCAACTTCCCTAGATTCAATTTCTATGAAAGTTTTGATGGTCATTTTTGGATAATCACCTTTGTTCATCATCTTTAGCCATGTATAAAATAAATACAATCCAATCCTAGGTATTCAATATAATGCAACAAAAGGGCCCTTAGGGCCCATTTGTTTCATGTAGTTGATTTTCCTCGGAATTCTAAGACTTGAATTTTAAAAAGTGGTAATGAATTAAGAAAGAAAGGTGAATATCCAAAGAATATAAATCAAGGGAGATGGGAAATGAATACCCAGCCACCACCCTTGTAATTCAAATCCTAGAAGGATCAAGATCTATTTAGTTCTCTTTCTTAATCCTTCTTCACCCCTTACCTCTTTAATAATCCTGACTTTGGAGCTCATTTGACCATGAATTCCTATGTATTCAACTCCCAAGCAACCCAAGCAAACAAACAGGCCTCTAGTGTTTCAAGCTCAGTATCTGCTGGAACTAGGAAAGATTAATTTTCTTGCTTTTGAACTCCTTGGAGGCAAACCATGATTGGGACAGTAAAGTTAAGATAATGATGGGGTTTGTTTAGCAGGTTCTTATTACACCTAATTATGTCTCTAGCTAGCTAGCTATTGTAGTCTTGTTGTAAGCTTGTCAACTTGAGTCGTCTTGAAATTTTAGGTTTTGGTCTCCATCTGTGCTTAACGTATCTGTTTTGAATATTGGTATTTATTATATCCAGCTGTGATGATGCCCTGATATGGCATGCATATGGAAGGGACATACATGAATATGGCAAGGACACGAACTTTACACACAAAAAGTGCGGATACAATATGACAAGATGTGTGGCCTATTTTTGCAGTATATGATATCGTGGATATCCAGCTGCGTTTTTTTGTTACAATTTTTTTTTAGCTGAAGGTATCCGCAACAAAGAAAATACATGCAGTGCAAGAAGGCCGTACTGCCCAGGAAAAGGAGAAAAGAGTAATAAACAGAAATATTCTTGAAAAATTATATGGATAATGTAAACAACATTAAAGTTTTTTCTTCCTGGTGTATTTTTTGTTACTTTAAAACAAATTGGCCCTTATATCATGTGTTTTACTAAAAATAACTGAATATTAGTATTAAATGGATTTGCACAGATTCTATATTTTTAATTTTTTTGTTTTATTTTGAACTTTTATTTGAAAAATAGGACAGTGTTGACATGAATGAATGTATTATCAATATTTTGTTTTTTGTTGTGTTTTTTATTTTGTTACATCTCATAACCAACTTGTCGAACCTGTAATGCAATAAAATTATATTTTAAACATTATGTATGCTTTTATAGACCAACATACATAATGTTATTAGAGTCCTATAATTCTTATCTTGAATTCCATTGTTCATATTGAATCCCGAGGAAAAAGATCTGTACAGCAAAATGATAATTTAGAATTACATACATTGTTATTAGAATCCTATAATCCTTATCTTGAATTCCATGATTCTTATTGAATCCTGAGGAAAAAGATTTGTATCGATGCATCGAGTTTCATTTATAGGTGAATCCCCATTAGCAGGTGAATCTTAGGATTAGGGTGTAAATCTTTCATCTACTCATTTCATCGGAATTTATGATTAAGGCAATTTTACGGGAATAGCCACTATTGATAGGATAATCTTAAAATGATTTTCTCCAGTTTATCTTTCCTTTTCTTTTGTAGCCTTTCTTAAAAGGTAATCTAGTACTAATGAAACATCTTAATCATATTTATGATTTTGGGAGGTTTTGTAGATAAATAGGGGACAAGTACATGACTAGAGTGTTGGACTCTATTTATCGGTTTCATGATGGATTTGTCCTTTTGATATTTTTTTGATTTTTTGTTCATGACCATTTTCTTAACTTTAGTAGACATCCTAACTATGCAAGTTTGGTGGTTTTAATTTTATTTATATATTTTTTTTTGATAGTATTTATTTATTTATATTATTTATATAAAAAGAAAAATAAAAACAGTGCAACCGGTTTATTTTTCCTAGCAACATTGGTATATCAAACCGATTTAACTATTCACACGTATCATTATGATATACTATAATGTCTCAAGCATATTTTAACTATTCATATAATTGTATCCTTGTCTTATTTGTCTGTATTGATATTGTTATGAATGGAAAATGGATGGATTATTCTTTATTTTTTTATTTTATATAAAATAGAAGATCCTATGATTTGCAATACTATTCACATGCAATTCGATTTATTCCCTTGAATGATTTCCAATAAGTTGTTGATTTTAAGAATAGTTACTATGTATGGCATTTACAAACTCTCACACATGGTACAATAAAATTATATTTTAAACTCTGCATATGTGCATTTACGCACTTAACATACATGTGCATGTGTTGGTGCAATACAGTGTTCTCCTTTAACTAAATGAAAGCAAAAATATTTTGACTGGTAACTAATTTTGTGCACGGTCGATTCAGTTGCCACCTTTCATTGTAATGTAATATTTTTAAACATGATGATATTGTTTTACTCAAATCTGGTTACAGATGACCAAACTGCAAGCTTTTGAAGTTTACATGTTTGCTTACTTAATTTGCTGGAAAATGTTCAGTAAAAGAAAGCCTTTTGCAGATGGAAACTTGGGCTTATGATTGGCTGTGGAGCCCATTTCCCTTTACTCTGTTTTAGGTGTAACACTAACGCTTACCTTCCATAGAGGCTATCAAATTTACCTGGTTTTCAAACATTTTGCTTATGTGGCCTGTGTATGTGCTATTGAAAACTGCTTTGATGTGGTATCAGCTCTACTTGCTTCTATCATGTTATTTCTTACTGAACTTACCGTTTAGACTGGAATGACTTAGCTTAGCTGATTCTTGATTTGTCCTAAATTGCTAGGTCCCAAGCATGTTGTTTTAAAAAATCTTTCCTCTGTTAGACTGCATGCATAACCTCTGAAATTGGAACAACCACCACTTTCCAAGTTGCTTGCTTAGCTCTATATCATGGTGCTCTGATCTGAATGTTTTGGTATTTCATCCGTCATTAGCAGATAGTGATTTAATTTGTTTAATTTGCCCACTGGTTGCAGGTGTATGGAAGTACTCACAGAGTGAGGGGCATGAAGATTATGGACTTCTTGTGAGTGAGAAGGCAAAGAAATATGCAATAGTGAAAGAACTTGATGAACCTGTGAATCTCAAGGATGGAACAGTTGTCTTACAATATGAGGTTCGTCTCCAAAATGGTCTTGAATGTGGAGGGGCATACCTGAAGTACCTTCGACCCCAGGAGGCTGGGTGGAAACCCAAGGAATTTGACAATGAGTCTCCCTACTCCATCATGTTTGGACCCGATAAGTGCGGGTCCACAAATAAGGTGCATTTCATTCTCAAGCACAAGAACCCCAAGACTGGAGAGTATGTTGAGCATCATCTCAAGTACCCGCCCTCTGTTGCATCAGACAAGCTTTCCCATGTGTATACTGCCATACTGAAACCTGATAATGAGTTGCGGATTCTGGTAGATGGAGAAGAGAAGAAGAAGGCAAATTTCCTCTCTGCTGATAATTTTGAGCCACCACTTATCCCCGCTGAGACAATTCCGGATCCAGATGATAAAAAACCTGAGGACTGGGATGAGAGGGCCAAAATTCCAGACCCTAATGCTATCAAACCTGAAGATTGGGATGAGGATGCACCAATGGAAATTGAAGATGAGGAGGCTGAGAAACCTGAAGGATGGTTGGATGATGAGCCTGAGGAAATTGATGATCCCGAAGCCACAAAGCCAGAAGATTGGGATGATGAAGAGGATGGTGAGTGGGAGGCGCCGAAGATCGATAACCCAAAGTGTGAGGCAGCCCCTGGTTGTGGTGAATGGAAGAGGCCAATGAAGAGAAACCCTGCTTACAAGGGAAAATGGCATCCTGCCTTGATTGATAACCCAAACTACAAGGGAATCTGGAAGCCACAGCAGATACCTAACCCCGACTATTTTGAACTAGATGGACCTGATTTTGAACCTGTTGCCGCCATTGGCATTGAGATTTGGACCATGCAGGATGGAATTTTGTTTGACAACATCTTGATTGCCAGTGATGAGAAGGTTGCAGAATCATACAGAGAGAAATCTTGGAAGCCAAAGTTTGAAGTAGAGAAAGCAAAGGTGAAAGCAGAAGAAGATGCAGCTAGTGCTTCAAACAGTCTCGCGGGCTTCGAGGTGCTGTTTTATTATTTGTATATTTATCTGTTCATTTTATTTTATTATTACTTTTTGCTTTGTTTGGTAGCTTTCATTCTAATTCCATCTGCCATACTTGCAGAAGAAGGTATTTGATGTCCTTTACCGGATTGCGGACATTCCTTTCTTGGAGGCTTATAAAATCAAGATCATTGTAAGTATCTTTACTGTTTTGAATGCTGTAGTTATGTCTTTGCTCTTACCAAGAAAGAGTTATGTTTATTCCAAATTTATTCTATTATTATTGACAACAGTCCTTTGCACAGTTGGATGGTGCTCACCGTCACACCCACTTGTGGGTGAGCATGTTACCAATTTCAAAGATAAAAAACAGGTCTTGTTTTGTTCATTTCTCCAGTTATTTTTTATCTGGTAGGGTAGGTTTATCACTCACAACTATTAAGTTGTGTGGAGGTGGTTTTGTTTTTTTGAAAACGAATGGTTGCATAAACGTTTTAGTTTCTACTTTGTGGCACGCACTTAAGATTCTGAGGGAACATTTGCAATGAGTTTTGTCAAAATGGTTTTTACCTTTAGTGAAGTTGAAAAAAGTGGTTAAAAAAACATTTTGCCTCCACTGAGAGGGCAGACATCGACTTTGCTCAGTTAAGGAGATTTCCCTGGATAATGGTCTTTATCCTCTTCGTCATCTGTGAACTCAAATCCTGGATGAAAATTCTCCATCGCATTGAATTTTTAAAATTTAACTGTTGAAAACAGTGTAGTGGTGAGCTCTCAGTGCTTCCTCAAACTGGAAGTCTTGGGCATGTTTGGATCACCTTGTGATTCACATGAGTGGGCGCATGATACCAATGCAATTTATCTGTATTTTGTAGGTGCTTGTTGCATTCTTGCAAAATGTTTATAAACATGTTCCATACCGATCCGATCAATTGTTTACTTATTAGTTTTGGACTCGGCCCCCCAAAATATCACAGACATATCAGGTCTGTTTTGGCCGGTATCTTGAATATATGGGTCAAAACCGATATATGGGGGTGATATTCTCATATGACCCATTTTTCTGCTGAACATTTGCATTTTACTTTTTTTTTAATGAATTGATACCTTTATCTTGGAGAAAGACTAATGTGGACGATCAGGCCCAACTGATGAAAACCCCATCCAATCAAAATGAATGCCCTCTCATTCCATGGGGTGTCTCTAAATTTTACTCCAAAAGTAGTTGGTCCCACTATTGGATTGAGCGTTTAATAAAAAAACATGATTAATGGATACTGCATAATTATGACATTTGATAAATGATCAATCCTACGATGGGGCCAACTTCTATTGGAGTAAAATTTGGGGATATCTCATGTACTTGGAGGATGTTAATTTTGAGCGGCTTAGATTTTCAATAGACGGACCCCACTGTGGAGTTCCACTCTTACTCCAGCTTTCTCCAAGTCAAATGCTCATTTATTAGGACTTTTTTAAAATTGGACTTGCTAGTACGACCCACTTATAAAAAATTCTAAATAACTGAAAATAAATGTCTACCTAAGTGATCCATCTAAAGATTCCTACTCAAATGAAAATTGGAGCATGCCAGATTGCTCACTTATAAAAGATGCAGAATGAAATATTAGAAAAGGGAAAACATAGAGTTTCCTGGTAGTCAATTCATAGATGGGCACGAGTCTTATTTGTTATTTTAAATAAAGTTTATTTTAGGTTGATAGTGATTTTTTATGATGCACGGATAGTTCAAAGTGGGCAACGTATCGTGTTGTATCATATCCGATATTTCACTTTTTTGTGTAAAATCTACGTCCTTGCCATATCCACGGTGTGTCCCTTTAAATGGTCTTAACTTTAGATATGAACAACCCTAATAGATTTACAAATTTTAAGAAATCGGCACAAAAATTAAACGTTAAAACTTAATATATTTAACAGTTTCAGATAAGACAACAATACAAGGTATTATGACTTAGGGTGGTCGATATTTTGATTTATAATGGAAAAAAAATATTTTTTTCCATCATTTTATAATATTATGGATTTTTTGGATATTTTTTCAAAGTTTGTTGGGTAAAAAAAAAAAATCATGCCATGACGATGGCTGCAACAAACTGCAAACCACGACCAATACTGCCGTTTTAAACCATGTACTATTTTGCCACCGCCTTTTGTGGCTGATGCAATCAACACTTTTATGACCTTCACTGTGTTATATATAAAAGAAACTGTGTTATATATAAAAGAAAAAAAAACCTTATACTTCACTGTGAAGTTGTTTCATTAATTTTGAATTGCATTGTGCAGGATGTCATCGAGAAGGGGGAGAAACAACCTAATTTGACTATTGCCATCCTCGCCTCCATCCTGGTGGTCTTTACAACGATCATTTCTCGGGTTATTGTTGGTGGGAAGAACCCAAAACCAACTGTGAGTTTTCAACTGTACCCTTTGTGTTTTGACTTGTTTTTGTGCTTCTGTTCAACCTGAGCTCCCTTTTCTTTTTACTCATTATAGTGCGTCTTTGTGGGTGTAGCCGGTTGCAAAGGTCGCTAATGAGACAAGGAATGATGGGGCTGCTGAGGCTACTGATAATCAAGGAAGCAGTGGTGAAAAAGAGGATGGAAGTGAGAAAGAAGATGCTGCAGCCCCTCGAGCACGGAGGTCTAGGCGGGAAACTTAGTTGAGTAGGAACCAGAATTAAAATTTTGAGCTGAGAAATTATGTGGCCGAACATGCTCCTTCCCAGTGTTAGCTTTCAAATGCTGTTGGGTGTAAATGAGATACCATGTTACGAATCTGATTCTGTTAACTTGAGGGAAACAAGCTTAATTTTTATTCTGCAATTTCTTTATATGTTTTTCTACTTTTGATATCTTATTTTTCTTTTGCAATTTCTTGACATGTTTTTTAACCTTTAGAGTTCTGGTGGTTACCTGCAGCCTTCATTATCTCCACTCCACTCCACTCCACTCCACTCTACTCTGAGAACAAGAAGGGCCTTGATTTAATAAAACCATTAGGTCCTGTTTGGGGCCTTAAAAGTCTTTTTTTAGGTAATTATTATAACTCTGTTTAATATTATTGAACAAAGCAGTCGTGGTTTACAGGTAAATCAGGTTGTCTGAACAAATGCTTGGACCACCGCCTACTTGTGTTTTAATCAGTTTTGTGTGCATTTGGTTTATGAAGATCCAATCAGGCCCCTACGCCATGTTTAATTATTTGTTGGTCTGGCTGTCAATATATAGTTGGACATAATGTCTATTTCAGGGGTGGACCCCACAGCCTGAGGGGATGCACTTGCTTTAAGGTTCAGTTCAGATTCCAGAACATCTGTTTGTTTTCTTTATCCTTGTTTCCTTTGTCTAGTACAAATGTTTGTTTTCTTTACCCTTGGATCCTTTGTCTATTTTGCTTCAGTTCATTGTTATATTTTTAGGCTTGTAGGTTAGTCTTGATTGTGGGCTATTCTTGTTTGGATTTTGGATATTGCTTTGAAAATCCATAAAAAGGATTGCAGACTACTACCCGGCGCATAAATATACAGGAATGGTTTATCAGAACCCGGTGACCGGTGTTCAAGTTTCAAAACCATTGAACTTTACACCTCAAACAATTTCTTTTTCAACTAAACCACAGCCTTGCAACCGTAATTATGAAAGCCTAACCATCTTCACCACTGTCAGCAGCTGTACTAGCTTAAGTCCTTACAGTGGAAATCAGTCACTGTGGTGATGCAAGTAACAACAAAAGCCCCTGCTATTTTGGTCGCGGCCATTGCCATGCGGGATCAAAGTTTTCCAGTTAGTGGCCTTCTGTTTCATCTCTTATCTTTGCTGTTTGTTTGGTCCTTTCACTTAGATGCCCACTATCTGGACGATGGAAGCCAGATTATCCTAACAGACATAATTGTGATTTCTCCATTCATCTTTTCAGAAAAAAAAGATTTTTAACCATTCATGTAGATGACAAAAAAGAAGGGGAAAAAAAGGAAATTATGATATTAGATAAATCATAATAATTCTTAACACTTGTAGGATGGCTTGACTCATTTACTTGAGGATCGAGACAATATCTGTTTCTAATACCTTTTCCAGCACTGTTTTTGAGGTTTTAAGATCCAATGTAATTTTAGTTAAACTTGAATAATCAGTTGTGGCGCAGTGGTCTTCAATCTCTATTTCTTACACCTTCGTGTCTTGTTGGTGATTATAGACCTTGTAATTTGTGGGTTCCGCCATCTTGTAATTTATTGGGGGGACTATACTCGGGCCAACGCCAATTACTTTTGGGCCTACCGTTTGAGACTCAATTTTGGATTGGGCTTATGCAGAGCAGACATGACTGGGCTTGGGCTAGGTGTAAACTGAATATTAGTGTTTCAAAACTCTTTTTCGTTTTTCTAAAAAACTATTTTTAAATATTTAAAAAAGGAGCAAACTATCCGAAAAATCCCCTAAGGACCCCCCACGTTGTGAGAAGGCACATTTTCACCTTCCACACGTGAGGGGTCCTAGTGGGGCAGTATAAATATATATATATATATATGGGGAATATTCATGTGCATCTACCCCTCATCATAGGGTGAGGGGCACTTTCCCTTTTTGCACATGAAGACAAGGAAGTGTACCTCACCCTATGTACTTGAAAATTCACTTTTGTACTTGAAAATCCCCATTTATGGAAGTGTCCCTCACCCTATGGTGAAGGATAGATGCACATGAATGTTTCCCTATATATATATATATTGTCTTCTTGTGACATGGTCGATATCGACCAATATGGGATACCACTTATATATTTTACATGATGCTGTATCAAGTCGAAGCCCTTTTCATTCGACGGGGAAACCATTACCTGCGATCTTCCTTTCCAGCAAGCACTCAGAGTCCATGAGAAACTCGGTTTCCCTACATTAAGAGGTTGGTACACACATTAAACACCTTCGTTTACTGAATGATCCCACCGAAAAATCATAATCTGTCCTTTTTTTTTTTTTTTTTTTCGATTTCTAATTTAAGAAACCGTAGAGAATCGAAATACAGTCCCTTTTTTGCCTTAGGAAGATGTAACAGTTGGAAAATTTGGTATGCATTCTGTCTACAAGTCCTTTTTTAAGTGACATGATTATGGTCCCCAAGACATCATGGAATAAATTAGTAATGGTCATCGTTTTTGTGTGTAGTCTCTTAAAAAGGTTACTGTTTCTATATTCTGCAATTTATAAGTGTCACATTATAGTTTGTTACAAAATATAGCTATTCTAATTAAACATGTCATAAGGAGAGTTTGTTACCAAAAAGTAGCCCATTCAGGCCAGATTCATTCATTATAGTCGATGGATTCCAAAATATAGCTATTCTTCTCCATCTAAGGAAGCTTAGATTCTATTTTGTTTCTCCTTTCTATGAATGGTATAGAAACAAAGACTGTAATTTTAATCTTTCATTATTTGCACTACTATATCACATTGCTATCTAGGTGTTTATCTTAATTTAAGCACATCTTCCTCGCGACCTAAAATGTTTTTATTGTTATTTAATGATAAGATGCTAGATAGCGAGGTGTTGTTCATATTCCACTACGATGGCAACTTCGAATTCGATATGATTCGTCCGGTGTACAATGGAGGAAAGCAAAAGATCAGATATTTACTGATGGACATAACATACGCATCACTGGTTAATGAAGCAAACGAAGCAGCCAATTGTGGCCCATCAATCCAGAATTTAAACTTACAGTACCTCCATCACAACGGACGGGCATTTTCATTGGCTGGCATCGACGATGATAACGATGTAAGGAGAATGTTGAAAGCATCAGAGAATGATTTAAATGACATATATCTATACGTGTTCAACTGCCAGAATGATGGGCAACATAACGGAGGCGAACAACGAAGGTACGTGTATTGATTTTACCACTACGCTTGTTATTTAACAAATACTACTTTGTTCCCACTCTTTCTAACATTTTCAATTACTTGTTGTAGGTTTCAAGGGATTGATAAAGATCGCACTTGTCTGAAAAGAAACGAGGAACGTGTCAAGTGTTTTAAAGGGGAAAGGGGTCATGGAGCCATTTCAATCTCATGAACTGCCTATAGTTGATCTACATGAGGATGAAGACATGCATTTTCAAACTATACATAATGATTTGAGTCCATATTAGCCGGTCGGACAAGTTGAATTTGTTAATGATATGGACGACATGTGTTTTCAAACTGTACCTAACGATTTGAATACACATCAGTCTGTCGGACAAGAAGAAACCGTTGAAAGTATGGACGTTGGTGTAGATTATCATGGTAATATAAATATAGAGAAACAGAGCCCTAACAAACACATCCATGGGATCCCAAAGTTCAAAGGCGAAGTCAATACTGACACAGCAAATCAATCCAAAACGGAAAATGTCTCCAGTGAAGCCCTACATTTAGATCTAGATGACAATATGGTGCCTGAGGAGGTGAACACACATATCGGTTCTAACTCGGCAAGGGAAATGTGGCTTGGTCGCGAATTTCCTGATCGACAGAACTTTCGAAACACTCTTGCTAAGTTTGCGCTTTACGGGAACTTCACACTCAAGCACCTGAAGACCAACTTGACCAAGGTCACGGCACGTTGCAAAGATCAGGAATGTCCTTGGCGAATTCATGCTTCTATCGTCGAGTCGGGGTCGCAATTCAAGGTCCGGACGTACAATCCAATTGATCGATGCTCGAAACCAATGATGGGTATGGCGCATCGACAGGCAACGTCGGCACTTATTACAGAGTTCATCATGGAGAGAGTCAGGCAAAATCCAAATCTAAAACCCATGGAGATAATGAACGACTACCAGATGGAATTTAGGTCAACCATTAGCTACAGAAAGGCATTTATTGCAAAGGAAATAGCATTGCGTGTAGTCCGAGGGTTGTACGAAGATTCATTTAAGATATTGCCTCTCTATTGTATTGAATTGCAAATGGCTAACCCTGAGACCGTAACAAACATAAACACAGTGGATGACCATTTTAGAAGATTTTTTTGGGCATTTGGACCATGTTTAAGATCGTTCACGTGCTTCTTGAGGCGAGTGATTACTATTGACGGGACACATCTCTGAGGCAAGTATCTAGGTGTTTTGCTTGTAGCCGTGATACACGATGCTAACCACAAGCTCCTCTCCATTGCCTTTGCCTTTGCGGAAGCGGAACGCCGTGACAGTTGGGAATGGTTCCTCACAAACTTATTCATTTCTTTGGGAGAGCCCTTCAATTTGACTATTGTTTCGGACCGTCAAAAGGGCCTTGTCCCAGCGCTCAAAAACACCATACCTACAGCAATGCATTGTTACTTTTGCTGCCACATTGTAAACATAAAGGTAGCTTTCAGTGACGGGGCTATTGTGCTTAAATTTTGGCGTGCGGCAAAGTCATCTAGGCCCTGTGAGTACGAGGCTTACATGATGGATATACGTGCAGTCAGCCAAGACGCGTTCAACTACATCAACGCGATTGGCCGGAAGCGCTGGGCAAACGCATATGTACAAGGCCGTCGATATGAAATGCTAACTAGAAATGCGGCTGAGTGCACTAATAGTCTATTAAGAGACATAAGAGTCCTGCCTATTACTAAACAGGCAGAAGAGATTCGTGCTAAGTTAATGGAGTTCTTTCAAAAGCGTCAGCTATTGTCCCAAGCGGTGGCCACTCATCTTACTCCGTATGTAGAGAAAATGCTTAGCCAAGAAATGGAGGAAGCTCGCCGAGTTCATGTTCGGGTGGCTGGCATCGTTAAATTTCAGGTTCAATTTGTGGAATACGTTGACTTGGTTGATCTCGAACGAAGAACCTGCACGTGTCGGAAATGGGAGGTATTGGGCATCCCTTGTTGTCACGCACCGGCATCAATGAAAGTCAGAAATTATGATCCGTATGATTTCTGCGAGCAATGGTATCTGTCATCAGTGTATCGTTCCACGTACAGTGAACTTATACATGCCACTCGAGATAACAAGCAGTGGGAGCATACATTAGATATGAGGGTCCTTCCACCTATAGCTACCAAACATCCAGGACGTCCTCGTAAGAAGAGGTTTTGAACCAAAGACAGTTGCCGTCAGCGGAAGGTCGTAACCTGCTCGAACTATAGAGGAAGGGTATATAACCGTGGAAGCTGTCACAATCCTCCATCCCTCACTTGAATGTTTGGGTGAAGGAGCCCTTCTTATCTTTTGATTCCATTTTGAGGCCTTCATATTTGTATATGTGTTGGTGATGTATATATATATATATCCTTTTTGGAGGTAGTATTATAAGTTACACTTGTAGATCAATTTGTAAACGATCAACTATTTTTTTGGGCAATGGTGTCAGCTTGTACTGGTTGAACAAGGATGCCACGTGGTCATTAATATCAAGGAGTAAAACTTTTTGCTGTTATATGTGATTGTTGAAATGAAATGAAACATGATCTTCTCTTAATTCCCTTTCTCTGTCAAAGTCAGCTATATATATTAATAGGCTTCTGTTGATATTCATTTGTTTCCCACTTTTACGTTACATGTACATAAAATGGCAACTTAAAAGTGGATATCAAAAACTATGTCGACCATTTAATTGGAATAAAAAAATTGTCTGTATTGACAACTTGAATGATAATTTAATAGTCGATATCGACCATTTACAAAAGATAACCACGACTCTACAGGAAATGACCATTCGGTTAAATGGTCGATATCGATAGATTTTTTCTGTCGATATCGACCATTTAATTATAGATATTTGAATGATATCGTATCTTGCACCTTTTCTCTCCAAACAAAAAAGATGATATCGTGTCGAGAGAGTTTGTAAGGGAGTGAAATGAACATTTGTTTGTTAAGTTGTTATTAAGTTGAGCTGTTGAGTCTGAGTCCATTGGTTTAGTTTTGGTACTTTTTTCGGAGTAGCATAGAGTTGATATATAGACTATATCTATCAATCTTTTTGTTTATATGAAACCAAGCAAAACATGAAAACTATGGATGGGTTAGGTGTTCTATTTGCTACCCTATCGCCTGAGATCCTTGCCCAAGTTGTTGACCTCACCTCTGCACAAGAAATTTGAAATGAGTTGGCATTCAATTTTTTCGATATAAAAAATAACTGCCATTAAGAGAGGATAAACACCAAAGACTATCGAATGTTTATAACTTCTTCGTCAATGAAAGAGAAGGGACATTCTATTTAAATAATTGATATCGATTATTTGATCTCTATTTAAGTAGTCGATATCGACAACTTAACTGGACTCTAAAAACCTTGGAGGATGTGACCATCCAGTTAAATGGTCGATATTGACCATTTAACTGGAATCTAAAAAAAAAAGCAGGGTATGACCATCGAGTTAAGTGATCGATATTGACCATTTTACTGGAATTTAAAAAGGACCGCGTGGTTGATATCGACCATTTAATTGGAAGCTAAAAAACCCTGCATGGTCAATATCGACCATTTAACTGGAATCTTAATACTCCGCATAAAATGACTACACAGATAAATGGTTGATATCGACTGTTTAAATGAAGTTCAAATAATCGATATCGACCACTTAAAAAGACTATTGTATGAAACTGTCGGACAATTTAGGACTGTCGTATACGACATACATTGATGGATACATCTGATCAAGAAAGACACATTCATCAACCTATAAAGGGAGCAAAACAGTAAATAGCTGTATGCATCAATTAACACTAGTAACTAATTTACATTCATCCCGGTTCATATATGTACATGATCCACATTGCTAAAATCAATTAGTTTACTTCAAAAAAAAATAGTAAATAGATTTCAAATGCTATCTATCGAACTTCTACTCCGTACACTCACAATCCAGTTCTGTCATGGGTAGTCTGTCAAGTCAGTTAGACCCAGCCTGTTAGCATTTAGTTGCCAACTCCTCTTGAATATCTCCACGACAATTTTGCTGCGGAAGTACGGGATATGGGACTGCGTAAAGCTGATAGGGAGGCGGTGTACACAGTGTGTAGCGAATGCTAATGCAAACACTCTATAATCATTGGCATTATGCTGATGCGGTATGTCTGTCTTCTCCTCCCATGACCACAGGTATGGGTCTGACCAGTCAAAATGGCTGTAACCTTCGTTTATCCAGCCCACCTGTAGGACACATTAGTAGAAGGTTACTTAAATCATGTGCAACACAATTGTATTATGTGTACAAATGGATGTGATCACAGTGCGGGGCAATGCTTTTTTATATAAGACAGGAAAACGTACAAATTTCTCTGCATGTTTAAGTGTGCGACGATCTTTAGGCATGCTGTTGTAGAAGTCCCATCTCCTCTCGTTGACGTATCCCACCAATAAGGCAAAGTGCGATCCGTGGTATACAATGAAAACTAAAGTGCGTGCTTCTCTTGCTTCCCATACTCTATGCCCATGTTTCCCAAAAATAGACTCATATGCATTGTCTATTCCAGAGTGCCACCAACTCTGCATTGAATATAACCATTGTTAAAATATTGGTAATGCGACACAAGAAATGACAGCATGTGTTTTCGAACAAAGTTGATGGCCTACATACTTACGCAAACACTTGGGTCAACAATGAAACATAAAATCACAACCATCCCTCAACAGTTCAAAATAATAGTACATAATGTTTGTGTCCATCCATATTCCCTAGTCAAGGAGCTAGTGCAAGTCCTCAGCCTTTACCATTGTACAAATGCTGTTCAACTCATTTCTCCTGCATAACAATACCATGTAAGTCAGACTCTTGGATTTCACCATCAATGTGATGAGAGTCAGTTCAGCAGAGAATATGAGTTGTTTCACTAGAGAATATGCTTACCTTCTCACATAGTATTCCTTGAAGCCTTTGAGGAAGAACTTGTCAGCTTCAGACAACACATAATCATGCTCAACGATAAAATGTACATAGTCTTCAAATTTCAAAGGGACTTTGCGCATACGTGACATTCGTTTTATCCTCCACACCAGCGAATGTAAACTGGCCAAGGGGGCCGAAACCACTAAGGCAGAAGAGCTTGAGACCGGAGCTGGAGAGGCAAACAATGATCTGCTGATTGGCGGTGTGCACAGGACCTCCTGAAATTTGGGTAAGTCTGGAATTTGCGGCATGCCCTCAGCTTCTATGTTTTGCTATGGAGGGGAAGGCGCCATCGGTTTCCATTCATCGTTGTGCTGTGGAGGGGAAGGCGGTATCGTTCCTGTTTCATCAGCCTTATGTGGAGGAGTGTGTTCCACCGACACAGGTGGTCGTCTAATGCTCTTTCTCTTTTTCCCAGGACTTTTCATAGCAACTTTCTTCCTGCTTACAAAAGTGATTATAATTTTCTTCTTTGCAAATTCCTCCTCAGACTGTGAGCTGCTGCACCCATCCATTGAGAAGTCTTCCCAACTTGTCTGAAAATAAGCCTTGAACTTAGACAACTTTTTCGATATTGACAGGTTCAACTTCTCCATCGAGGTGTTCTTGCGCGAGGCCGGCTGAAGGGAGCGTTCTATGTGAAGCACCAGATCCTGGACCTGCACACATTGATAACGTGTACCCTCTCATAAATGGATGATCGTAGAAATTAAATAATTAATGTGTACCACAGTAAGAAGATCGCAATAACGATAAGTATGGATGACAACATAGTGTATATCTCACATACTTTTGTGGGACGGTGGGTAAAGTAGTGACTTCAGGTGCAGTAGGAACGTCGTCTGCATCAGGCACATTGGGTGAACTGGCCACCTCGGGCCCATCAGTCTGGTCCGCTATAGCGGGTTGCTCCTCTTCTCTTTGTCTGCCAACATACATGACTGTGTTATCGCGATATCACAGCATATACTCCTCCATATGCTGGGCGGTAGTATCCTCCACACCACGTAGTCCGAGTTCACTTCTTGCATCCCACAATGCCTCCACCTCCTTGTCCATATTCTGGCTGTAGTCAAGCACATGATGGGTAGTCCATTCTCTTCTAATGATTGGGATGTTGAAAGGCAGTGGGACTACTTGCATTAGTCCGAATTGTTTCATAACCCGCCATGTATTATGTCGTTCAACAATCCAATAGAAGATCAAGACTGTAGACGACGACATCAGACTGCGATCAACCTTTGACACCTTGTTCAGAAACTTATTCCCGAGGCCAGAATATGGTTGCCAAGTGAACTGCAAAAAACATCAATAAAAGATAACATTATGTGAAAGAAAAAATTCATGGGATTAAGTAAGGAAAATGAACACCTTAATACAGTGTTCAGCTTGACTACCCCATCAGCATGCAGAGCATTTATCTGCTTCCTTACTTCTTTCACCGTTGCTAAGCCGGGGTTTTTAGGCAGCCTCTTTTGCCAAGATTTAAAAAGTGGGAACTTAATATTCTTTTTCCAAGACTCTAATGGCTGAGGACACTTTCCGATGGACATCCTCATATAAGCCCACAGCTGCACCAAATAGTCGATATAATCAATCTTGTTACAACCAAATTATGTTAAATGGTCAAATAATGTTAAAAATAAATTAGCGAAACCTATAATAGCTGTAGCGGCCCAGTTGGTGTCCTAAGTTGATGGCCCTTTGTCTTGCCTTGCTCACCGTCCCCCTCCTCTCCACCCACTATCTCTTCAGGACTCCATCGGGATGCATTTGACAACATCCTATATAAGTTGGCAAGACATGCTGCTGCCCATGCATAAGGTTTGAACTCTTTAAACAGTTCGAGTAAATAGGCGGGTCTGCGGGCACCAGAAGTTTGGGTAACAATTTGTCCGGAAACAAGGAAGAATAGATAGGCACTAGTGGCGAAGATCTCATGCTCCTTGTATTTCTTGAGCTTCTTTTTCTGTGCTAGTTTCTCCGCCTTGAAGTTATCTTCAAGCCACTTAAATTTAACCATTATCCCCACATAGTCAAATTTTTTATGTGGGGTCAACCCGAGAACATCTTGACAAATCTCTTGGACCATCCTACCAGGGGAAGTCCGTCCGCTCACTAAACTGCCATTTTTAGGCAGCCCATATAAGTACTCAACATCTTCAAAGGTGATAGTTGCCTCGCCCGATGGGAAGTGGAAAGTGTTGGTCTCAGGGCGCCACCTCTCAACTAGTGCGGTAATTAGTGCATGATCGATGACAATGCGATCTATTTCTGCGAGGTGATGTAGCCCAACTTGCTTGACGTAGCTCTTCTGTTGCTTTATCAGCTCTCAAACATGTTTATCTAGATTTGTTGGTATGCACCGAAGGCGACAGGTCTCCTACATATCAAAATAATAAGAAAAGTGCTTGTTAGAATATATCTTTCATAAGAAGGATAAAGACTGTTCAAATAGCATAGGCATGACATCAGTTTGTGATCAGTAGTCCAGAAGTCCCAAAGCATCAACTGATAAATCCACTGACCTATTAATTTGGTGATACTATGTGTTGGTCTTATTTAATGCTTAAAACATATTTATCTTAATTGTTATATGCTGAAAACAATTATTGATTTGAAGTGTGGAATGGAATGGGCTCAATCTGCTAGCCATTTTGACTCATTTCAGCCCTCAATTTATTCATGAGGAAAGGGTTAAAAAGGTGGTGGAGTCTATCCCTAATTTAACCTAGAAAACTCAGAACCAACGACTTTATAATGCCTGGCATTTGTCTCAATTTCACTTAACAAAGTGTTATGTTTGATTAGAAATCAGGTTAACCATTAAACTAGCAACATCCATGTTCTTGTTCTCCACATATAATGTACTTTTTGTTAAGCATGCATTTTTTCTGGTACTTTTGATTACTGTTGATGTGACATTATCATCATATGAGTCTTCTGTGACAATTAACCATCTAAAGATAGTGATCAACCTACACTTAATACTTGAACATTGAATGCATATATAACCATAAGCACATGTAGTCATGCATTGAGAAATGGAAATCAGTTTGCAACTTTTGTGTTCAAAGATATGACTGGCGTACATTGGCATTAGCCATGAAGTATCCTTATGTACAAAGATTACCTCTCCTTGGCGGATACCCTCCGATATATGATACCGTTGGTTGTAAAGGAGAGCTCCGGTGCCTTGTTCTTCATTCGTCTGTAAAGTGGAAAATACGGTTAGGAAATAGGAAACATGTTTCATCGCTCATTATTATAGATGTAAGCAATCATCATTTTGGAACAAATTATGTATGATGCCGTATGAGTGCTAGGGAAAAAGGACAAGATTAAAACACGACCTTCGGTTCTCGATTATAAATGATGTGATCCAAATACAACAGTTCACCACATATGCAAGATGTTTTTAAATGTGTTTGTGCCAAAAAAGTGAGAAACTTTGTGGAACGCAACGTAATAAATTGGCCGCCATAAACTGCAATGGTTGTTAAAATTTCAAATCATGGAAAGTTTCTCATATGTAGTTAACCCTTTAAGCAGGTTATACTTTGAAAAGTCCACCTGTTCCAAAGCATAGTGTAATAGATGCATGACTTTAGCAAGGCACTTCTGATTCATTGTGAGTAAAAAAGGTTGTGTAGAATAAAACAACCACTTTATGGATGTGATATAGGACATAAATCGGATAATTAATCCGTATTGAGAATTTTACTTGCATATCTGACACCCTTATTTTCATATGATCTGCACTCGTCTTCGCCAGTGGTTGAATTCATTTCTTTGATCTCTATTTGGTGAAAAGCTCTTCACAAGTGCAGATCACTTGTTCACCAGCAACACCTTAATCAAGCTCATTTAATTAAAGTGCCAAAACCATTAGTTATCCACCTTAATCCTACTTTTTTGACCTGAAAAGAAGATTATAAAAAAGAACACACTTCACATTCATGAATGCCAATGGCCTTGAGATCCCAATCACTCCCTCCTTCTCAATGTAGGGTAACCAATCTATTACCAGGAGAGGCCCCAATTCAATAAAAAAGCATGCCCAATAACCTAAATCCTTTTATGTTGACTTACAACAGAAAGTCTGGCAAGCTAAAGGGATAGAAAGGGAGCCCTTGGGATTCCTTTGTTAATGGTTCCCAACCCAAATGTAATGTACTGTAATGAGCCCTTCTTCTCTCACCTTCTTGCCATGGGGAACAAGTTAGGGGCATATGTGCTCTCAATAAGAGTACTTTCAATGAAGAAAAAGACTCATTGTCTTGGTCCCTTGTACAAGTTTTGTTGTGGGGGTGAATAACTTTCCATCTAAAAGATAGAGCCTTTTTTCCTTTAAAAAAAGGGAGCTTTATGGGGTAAAAATAAGTGGGGGAAAGAGAGCTCCACCCAAATGTTAGTTCTTTGTGGTTTTTTTTTTTTTTTTTTTTGTAAAGAGTGATCTTAGGATGACCAATGCTAGTTGGGAACATTAAAGGGTCTTCAATGAATCTGATTGGGAATTTAAAAGGGAATTTGGCAATTGGCATGGTTGCTTATCCACTTTAGGTGGGTTGGTTGGTATTGCCATCCACTTACAATGAAACCCATCTAATTTTTCTAGGTGGCATGAAAGGATTGCTACTTTCTTCCTCCAACATAAGCATTGAAAGGGTCATTGCTTTGGTTTGCAACTTGGTTTGGGTCAAAAGAAAATTCTAGCCATGCATCCTTTGTTACGCTTGAAAAAAGCAATTAGTGATAAACCATTGAAAAAAAATCTTTTCAATTGGATCTGCACTAGGCTTCACCAGGGATTTGCACTCGTTTACCTTTTTATTGATTGTGTTGTACATAAACCCGTGCCAAATATTAAATTTGCAGTGCATCAAGTCCAATTCAAACAAGTGCAGAAGAGGCAAATCCGTTACAAGTAGTACAATCCAACTAGGCCACTCTAAATCTCATAGAACTTTTCAACTAAATGCAATGATCCAGGAAGTCAGGATTGAAAAGTTTTGGTCAATATCATATTTCTATACTTCAGTGTAACATAATCTAGTCCAATTGTATGTAACATAATCTACATGGGTCCGGGGGGGGGGGGACAAGTGCCAATTGACAAAGAGGCTAACAGTTGATCATTATAAAGCACTGTTGAGTTCAACTCCAATTTGACTAGCATTGTTCCTGTTATATACATGCAGTATGTGGCACATCCCTGGTCCTATCCTTTTCCTTATTGGCTAACATGGAACAATTATTTAGAAGTAAATATTTAGGTGGGGCCCCATTAGAAAATTGGTCTCAATCATTGACATGGTGGACCCCCGGACAAATCATGCAAAGGATAGCTACACAAGTGTCAATTACTGTTGTCAATGTCTCTCTTCTTTTACTCTATGACAATGGAATGTGACACACGATGGCTCTCCAACCATGTATCACTTTATTTGTTTACTACTGAGAGACTATTGACTATCTATTGTCGTGTTGAGATAATTTAAAGTTTACAGAGATGAAAACGGGTAAGGTTTTGCTCAATTCAACTTAATGGGAAACAAATAAAAATTCCCTAAAGATTTAATTGCCAAATGTGACCTTAGAGACCTAAAAAGATCGTGTTTGGCTTAGTTCAAATAAAGTACCTGAAGCACACCTAAATTTAAATTCTTAAGGGACACTTTGTATAACCTATTTTTAGCGACAAAAAATAGTAAAAAACAAAATGTATTTCAACTGACTTTCTCTCCATCTGTTAATGCTTATCAGTTTATAAAAATTGGATGACAAATTTGATTTCCATTATCAAGCATGGAAAAGATTCTTCTACAACTGTTTGGTTCGAAACAACTAAGAAATGTTTGAATGGCATGATATCTTATATTCCTCATAGCTAGAATTTTTTGAATGGCATGGTATCTTATATTCCTCATATATATTTGTCGAAACCTTTCCCCTAATATGCCTTTCTTGATTATCATGCATGTAAGTGGTCCGCCAATTCCACCAATAAAAGGAATGTTTCTTTAAGGGGGGAAAAAAAAGCTCGGGCGCTTAATTATACAGCCCTATGCCTGTTATTTTATTGAATTTCTGCATTTGGTCTATCTTTTAGAAAAAAAGATAAAATAATATCCTATTATATTTTAGGTATCTATAGATTTAATAATTGTTTTTAATATATAAAGGGATCTTTATGAAAAAAATAGTCTTAAAAACTAATTAAAAGAATTGATTATGAAAAGCACATGATTGATGGATTATGGATCTTTTTAGACAGAATTGCCCTTGCGACGGTATCATTACCTACGTGATGATATCATTATCTTCTCGATACCCATTTCACATATACCCCCCCCCCCCCACTAAAACTGATGTTTTAGTTTTTCAATCTTGGTTTTCGATAGAATTTCTCTAAATATTAAATAATAAGGGAACAAATACACTATTGGAAGGGATGAACGCATCAAATCTTTCTAGAAAATACACATTTAAAAGGTTCCTCTACACATTGAAAAGGTTCATTCTCTTCTATTTTATCATAAGCCTTTGGTAATGGTGATCATCATTGATCTTCCTCTATAATATCTTAAAAGCACTTTCCTGATAATAAATTACCGAGTTAATGGTTATCTATTTTAAGATTAACTAATCCAAAATAGGATTGGCCGGCCTCTCTGCCTTTATCCTCTTCATTTTATTCTCTCTTCCATTGTCTTGCTTTTATACTTTTTCCTCCCAAAAAGAGTTGGATTTGTTGATGCGACCGAACACGTATTTCTTCTTTTAGTCTTCAATATTTACAGAAACTTCGTTGAAAACTGAGATTGAGAAACCAAAACATCAATTCTCATGGGGAGGATATATGCAAATTGATTGTCAGGCAGACAACAATATCATTACGTTGTTAACAATATCATTGCACAGCTAATGATGTTGTCATGAGTTTGATTTTGTCAAAAAAAATGTACTGCACCCTAATCTGTTAATTCTATGTTTTCTCATACTCAACTCATCTAATTAGTGTTTAAGGCCGATTTTCCATAAAAATCTCTATATAAATGATATTTTACGCAATATTTTTCTCTAATTTGAAAACACTACCATATTCTTTAAGTTCCAAGAGCAATTGTTTCCAAAAGTTTATGGATTGTGAGAGATTTGTGAAAACTTCGCCAATGCATAAAAATCTTTTTGCACTTATATGGCCCCCAATTCACGATCAAACCATTCATTTCTTTAAACTGCTAAAACTAGCTAAGAGGTAACATTAATTCTTATCTTAATTCTTCATAAATTTTGAGGAATTTGCGAACAACCTAAACAAAAAAGCAAAAACTAAATACATTTAAAACTGTTGGACATGCTTATTTATACATGTGAAAATGGTGATTCTGGCAAACATGATAATGTGTTTTACATGTGTAACACTTGCATATGTAAATATTACATATGTGAAACCCAATTTCGTATCACATTTCTAAAAGGGAAACCACCCCTTAATACTTGTGTCCAAGACATGATCGAGTCACTCATCTAACAATATAATGAGGATTTGACTGGAAAAATCCCATAGACTTAGTGAAGACCAAAAAAGTCCTCAAATTCCAATATCGACAAAAAAGGCTCTGAACGGGGATATCCCCGCTCGTTTCTTCTTATTTCTATTGTTTTGTTGAGAGGCGATATCACAGCTCACCTATTTGAGTGGGGATATCGCCGCTCATTTCTTCTACTTCACCTGTATATAGGAGTTGGAATATCCTCATTCAGGGCCTTTTGGTCGATATTGAAGTTTGATGACCTTTTTGGTCTTTACAAAAATATAAAGGGATTCTTCTGGTAAAATTGTCTAATATAATCGTTGCCATATTTATTGTCCAAAACAAATGGTGATCCTCGCTACAGTCAAAAGAACACGTCCAACACTCAATGAAAAATTCATGTAACTAATATTATTGATCACTTCTACCCGTCAAACTCTACCGATTTCATAGTGTTAGCTGTTCTTTCTAATTTTTAAAATAGACTACAATGGCAGAGTTTGCAATCATCTATCACTCCTGACTAAAGAGAGTGCTTTTAAGATCTAGGTATAAAAATTAGATCGAATCTCAAAGATGTCTCTAAAGATCAATGTAAGGTACAGAAGGCCAAATTTATATTCGACTGCCATTTTATATATTAGATTGGACAGCTAAGAGCTCTAAAGTACTTTTTTTTAGTGACTTTTTCCATTAATTTTTTAAAATATCCAAACTAGCCTTCATTTAAAGCTATGACATGGTTCCAACCACCATACATGTAGGACGCTGGTTGTCCTCGACCACCGTGAAGACGTTGATGAAGAAAAAGACGAGAATATAAAGGAACTAAAGGAGGACTTTATTTTAATAAAGAGTAATACTATGAGTAGTTTAAAAATTGAGGGAAAAAGTCATCGGAAAATAATTAAAATCTTCCTGAAAAACTTAAGGATTAATTTGTAAAGTTTTAAAACTTACGTCCCTTACTGAAATAAGAAAAAAAACTAAGACCTTTTTTAAAATTCTTTTTTTTTTACCCTCAGAATGTTTAGATCAGAAATGTGGGGTCAGGGCAGTGAACTAGTCTAGGTTAAGTGCAAGGAATCTTCAATTGTGGCTTTTCTACTCGTTCAAGCCACTGAAATGTTGGATGGATTGGAAACCCTATTTTGTAAAACAGGCATCTTGAAACTGGAACTCGCCTGTGGTTTTGTAATCCATCTCCTCTCTATATGGTCAGTCTCTCTGCTATTCCGTTCTTGTCATCCAAACTGCAAAAATACACTTCAAAACCCACTCCTTTCCTCAAAATTTCAGACCCAACAAACTCTGCTTAGAGAGATGAGTTCAAGAAGCAGAGCGTGTGGATCGTCGCAGCCACCATAGGAGCGGTTGAGGCTCTGAAAGATCAAGGGGTCTGCAGATGGAATTACCCTCTCAGATCCTTACAACAACAAGCGAAGAAGAATATCAGATCTTATGTTCAAGCTAAGAGAGTTTCAACAGCTACTGATTCATCTATAAAAAGGAAGAGTGGTGAGGAGGGGAGGAAACGAGAACAAGAGAAGGCTGAGAATGCTATGAATCTGATTTTCTGGGGACCTAAATAGAAAGGATTTTTGTGAGGTTTTTTCTTTTGATAATTGATTATATGTGAATTGTGATGAATGGGTATTGTACTTCAGAAACTCTAAAATTTTGGGTTGAATTGAATGTAACTTGTCTTGTTGTAGAAACTAAAGTGTCAATTTTACTCAGCATTAGCTTTTGGTAGCATTTCTATGAAAACTGCCAGAAAAAAATTTCTCCCCTGCATTCTTCTCCATTACCCAGAAAAGGTCTCAAAAGAGTGACAGTTGTACTCTCTACAATGTTTTTCTTTGACATTAAGGGCACGTTTGTTTACATGTAATTTTCGTGAAAATTAAAAGTTGCACATAGTAAAATTCATGGGTTTTAAATACTTTGGAACCGTTTTTTTGCTGAAGTCAAATATTTATGTTAGGTGCAAAAAGTTTTTCCTTGATGAATTATTGTTGATGTTGTTTTGGTGCATGAAGCAGGAGATAAATTCTCCCAAATAGTAGCTATAGGTGTTTCAACTATTGTATCTTTAATCCCTTTTCATCAATACTTTGCTACATCCCATAGCATAGAAGAGGCAATTAACACCTTTTGCTTTGAGGTGCAAACAATGGTATCAAACACATCTTTAGTGTATTATATCCACTCATCAGCTACTAATGCATCTTCCTTACCATGAAATTCAGTAGCTCCCATTTTCCTAAATTGTTCATAAAGAACATTAGGATATTTTTCTTTAGACTGTACTACGACCTGAGTACCAACAGTTTGTGATGGTTGAACTGGTGGCACTTGTGGAATTTGCATTTGAGCTTGCATCTGAGCTTGTAGTTGTAACATAGTATTAATTTGAGTTTGCATATTCAACTGCGCTTCATGGCTTTTAGCCATCTGCTCTAAGATAGCAACAAATCTAGCATCACTATTTGGAGTAGGAGGAGTGGGTATAGAACCTTCGTTTCCACTAACCACATAATCAGGATTATTATTTCCATTTCCTCCACTACCAGAGCCAGATGCCATTCTGAAAATAACACAGGAAGATAAGATAGATATCTTCATACTTCCGTCAAATATATATCACATATAGTGAAAGCAAATCACATTTAGTGAAAGCAATAAACACCAAATCCAATATTAGGATTTGATTCGCAATCTGACGTTTCCTCACCACGTTCTTACAATTCCTAAGGATTTTCAATTTCTTTTTAATTCTTTCACTTGCTCTAATACCATATAATAAGTATGACACGACCCAAGCCCAAGATTAAGATTAAATCTGAGATAACCTCGAGTCGTGACTTATACTTACTCCTGTGAACTTCAATCACATAAAATTCACAAGGGATATCAATTACACATTATGCGGAACATAAACAAATATACATTGCTCATGTATAAAATAAAAACTAATTTACAAAACCAATCACTTGTATATTTAAATACAATGTAAGGATTTAAAAGTATGAAACGTTTCCAACCATTCTAACTCAAAGTTTTCCTTTCAAGTTTTGTTTCAATATCATACTCATATGATATTGCTTTATTTCCATTCAACTAATCCTCCTGGAGGAACCTGTTCGGTCGTCTTCGCTAATGCTGTAGTCTCAGAAGGACCGGCATGGGCAATTGTGCCTGTAATGCCATCAATAACACTATGAATTCGGCAATTCAGCAATGTATAAACAATTACATGATTTAACATGCTAATATACAATTTCATTTGTCTAATCCAAAGTTAGACCAATACAGTTACCATTCAATTTAAATCAATATGACTCTTTCATATTTGACAAAACTACAATAGCATTTCATTTCAATTCAATTCAATCACCATCTTCCTAATAAGGAATGATCACTATCTTTCATACGGAAGGATTCATATAATGTGGGATTTATCAGTGCCGAGGCCAGGGACATCTGACATCATCACGGAGCTCCGAAACACTCCCATATAATCTGCTGCAGCAGTAACAACTCTAAAGAGCTTATAGAAATCACTATGTAGAGTCAAACTCAAAAACAACATTTGATTTTTTATTCAATAACAAATAAATGGATATAATTAAATAAACAATCCATTTCAATTCAAATTATTATCCATTTTGGATATTGATCCATTCAATGCACAATTTCAATTAAATATTACCAATCATTCAGGTATAATCCTCAGTTGTTTAATGTATGTGCTATTTTTGATGGACATCACAATCTATGTGAATTTTGTACATTAAAGTCCCCTTAATTAACACCCATGGAGGTAAAACAATATCACTAACAATAGCCTTAATGTTTAGGCTTTCACTTCAGAATAATCAGATTTCAATATGAAATTTTCCTCAATGGCGGTTACCTGGCGGTTAACCGCATTCTAGAAGATGGCTAATCGAATTACATTCAGCTAGCTTTCCAGAATGTTGTAATTCCTGATGTATTTATCTCAATGAGGTCACCTACTTGGCTAGCCGCATTCACGAATTCAGCTAACCGAATTCTGGCGGTCAGTTTTCCAGAGGCTGACATTTTGTGAGTTTTCGGCGGTTAGCCTTGCAGCTAGTCGAATTACTTCCAGAACAAATTCCAGAGCTTCAGAATTCTGAAGCAAAATTCTGGAAATTGAGTTCTTTGAACTCCAAACACTTCAATAACACATAAAATCATAGAGGTTACATATACTTGCGATATAAACACAGGACCTCCTATCCTTTTCTCAATCCATTCATCCATTTCATCAATCCATAAATCAAATCAAATCAAATTCTAAGAATAGGGTTGAAACCAAATTGACACAAAAACTCAAGAAACACCATACTTATTAGCATATAAGCATGTTTATACTTGCCTTTTTTTCAAAGTTTGATTCAAAACCCCTTTCTTCTTATGCTTGGTTTGGTACAAAACCACTCGATTCAAACCCTAACATCATCAAATCATTCAAATCCGAACTCAATAAGCTTATGAGATGGAAAAGGGTTTAAAGAACTTATTTACAACTAAAATTACTCTTAATACTTACTTGACAACTTGTGGAAAGGAAATTTGAAATTTCCTTCAAACTTTACTTCAAGAAATCCAATCAACTTAGTGAGGAAGATGAAGAAAACGAACTTCTCTCCAAAACCACTTGCAAGATCTCCTTTCCAACACTTTGTAGAGAAGAAATGAAGAAGAAAACAAGGAAGAAGAAAACCTAAGCTCAATCCTAGCCATTCTGGAATGTTTCACTGACTGAATATGGGTTTTGAGTTCATCTCAACCCTTATAAACTACAATTTGCACATAAACCCATATTTTTACACATATTTCAAGTTTGAGTCAATTTAAGATTCATTTGATTCATTTAAGGTCAAATGAAAATGTGTACATTATGAAAATTGTTGCACTCATCAAGATACACATGTTGACATCAAGTTTTACCACATTCGACGAAATACGTATAAATTTATATTTACAAAAAAGTCCTTAATTTCACTAATTTGGGTATAAATTCACCTCAATCAAATCAATCTCTCTCAAACTTGTTCATTATAGTGTAATTCATTTAAACGTGACTAATTCAATCTATTTTGTTCATTAATCATATCTATCTTGACTAATCATGCTTAATTCGCATTAATCTCGATTAACTAGAGTTAATCTTGATTAACTTGGGATAGGGTGTAACAATAGATTATAGAAACCTATACATTTGTAGAAAATATAGATTAAATGAATTGGCATCCTTGAGAACATGAGGACAAGGTAGTTTGCACAGAGAAAACAATGACATATGGTTTCATTTCTAATTAACGTGACATAAGACATATTACAAGACAATGAAAGAGATCATAACACCCACATCTGTTTAAAAAATTAATAATAATAAACAACTCCAAAGAAACCTGTATAAAAAATGAATGATCTATTTTAAGCCAAAAGCAACACTCAATTTGGTAGCCAACAACTTAACAAAATTTGACTGTATAGAAAGAAAAACTTAGAAGAAGATGAGAAAATAGCAGAGGTTTCAGAGCCACCACTGCTGGATTCTGCAACCTTGACATTGATAAAAGGAGGATGAGTGGGAAGAGAGCCACACTACACAGTAACATGTAAGGCTTGGAATGCAAAAATATTGGTAACCTCTAGGTGTTGAAACTGTTCTTTCACTTTTACACAAGTAGATGAACTGCAGACAATCACATCTCTGAGGGTGAATCCAAGTAGGGGGCAAAAACCTTCAAAACTTCCTCGTAATATGGCCTCTTAAAGCTCACAGCCTGCTAAAAAATTACATCAGGCAAACATCATAAGTGTTTGTCTGCATACAAGTTGATGACCATTTATACTTGAGTTTATGATGTGCCTTCAAAGTTCAATCTTTAAAACTCAATCAAGTAAAATGAAATAAAAAGTGAACATAGAAAGAATTAATACTATTTCTCGTAATTCTGTTAAGATTAGCAGTAACTGATGCATGACACATAAGAAAACACGCCTTCATGACAAAACCCACACATCCAATAGAACTGTCATTATGAATTTATGACAGACAATAAAAAGATCTGAGATGAACAGAAAAAAAGTAAAGGAGCATACTAGCTTTACAATGTTTGAGAAATCTAAGGTACCACAAGATGGATGGGAATCAAAACTAAAAATAAAGGCTACTTCTGTGAAAATGAAAATACTCAAACAGGCTACTTGTACACATTTCCAAATTCTATGTTTTCTACTTCACTATTTGACCATGTTAACTGCTGCGCAAGAACAAATAAAATAGAAACATGAGCGTGTCTTCCAAATTAGAACCAAAACATTTGATTTTGCAACCAAAATCAGAACCTCCATTGTTTTTATGTTCTACTATAAATCGTAGCATTTGTAACTTCGTTGAAGGTCATCCACTCATTGCTCCAAGTGCATGTACATGCCATGAGTCATACATCAAGTTTTTGTAATCCACTCCTTAATCTCAAATACAGAATGGAGAAAAGGCTCACAGTCACAGGTGAGTTTGAGAAGCTTACCATTTCTGTACTTGACCTTTCCAGTTTGATCCCCACTCTTTATTAAGCTTTTCCCTCACATGTGGAGGGAAATCATAAGTCAACTACTAGGGAACCTGAACCAAAATGCAAAATAGCATATATGAACTAGAAACATTTCTTCAACCTTTTCAGCTTTGTTCATCAACTATGAACACATATTATATATAAAAAAAAAACACATGTCAACACCATTAGAACTATGGAAACATCTTCAAACTTTTCAGCCTTGTTTATCAACTATGGATACATCTTCTATAAAAAAAAAAAAAAAAAATAGCATTCTCTGTCAGCACCATCAATATATTGGGTTACAAATAGCATTTCATAAAAAGAAAATTAGTCAAATATATGTAAATAGTCGCAACAATCTACTGCAACACATTCTATGAAGTACCAACAACCATAGCACTTAAAAACGATACAGGGTCTTAACATTAAACATAAACGTCTAATAAATTAATACCCATCCCACATTTTTTGAGCAATTGCATCTCGTAGCTCATATGCAAATCGACTATCAGCATCACTTGAACCGGATCCAACTTCCCCTCCCTCCTCAGCACACGTCTTTATCAACACCCATCTCTTGTGCATGCTCTTCATCCATTTCATCAATATAGTTCCATTGTTTGATGTAGTTGTGCATAACACAACAAGAAACTACTATTTTCGCTTGTGTCTTGAGAGGATATCGTGGTGCTATTTATAGGATGGGAAAGTGTTACCTTAATACTGCAAAAGTATGCTCCGCTACATTTCGCAATTTAGAATGTCATAAATTAAAGAGTTCCTTGGGTGTTTATGGTGCTTATATGGTTGACCACTCTTTGAGATGATAGCGCACTCCTTGATACGGTGCAATAAATCCGCAGGTGTTTGCATAACCCCCATCCACCAAATAATATTTTCCTAAGAAATAGATTCACTCCATTAGAGCATTCAAAATATAATCACTTATCAAATTCTGCAACAATGAAATAATCCATAGTTCTAGAATAGGTGAATTGGAATTTACCCGTTGGGACATGAAGCTTATTATATGGTCGTCTCCACAAAGAATCTTGCAGTATTCTAGAGTCAGACCCTGACCCTTCCCAACCAACAAATATGTATTGAAATCACATATCAAAAGTTACAATTGCCTTGACATTTTGTGAGAGGAAACCCTTTCTGTTTCGGTAGCGCACCTGATCTTCTAAACGAACCCATGCAGGTATGTGTGTGTCATCAATTGCTCCAACACAATCCTAATGATGAACGGAATATTATTAAACTCATTGTAAGAAAATGACATAATTTAAATCACATTTAGATTACCTTGAAGAAAGGGTTGAAGGTTGGGTTTATTGCAATATCTGTTGGAGTCTCACTTCCTACGTGCTTAATATAATGAGGGCAAAGCCTCATAATTGCACCCAGCACCTTATTGAAGTACCAACTAATAGTCTCACCAGAGTGTTGGAATCGATTCTATATCACTCGATTACGCTCATTGCGAGCAATCGTGAATAAAAAAATGGCAACTTGCTCCTCGACTGTAACATTTCGTGAGTCGAATAGTAGACCTCTTTGTCTTAACTCATTTGACAGACTAACATAGCATCCCTTGCTCACTCGTAATAGATCAAAGAAATTACGCTTATGTCCAATCAATAATTCATCCACAATAGAATCGCCAGTTAAGATAGTGTTATGAACTCTTTCTCTATGGCCATACAAATAATAGTATTTAAGAACACAAATAAGAGCCACAGTCTGGGCACAAAAGAAAAGGAACTCCATATACTCATCCATTTCATAACAAAATATAATCTGCAACAAGTAGCACATTAATAACAAAGTACTATATAATTGTATGTCATCATCTTGGTGCATATCAACCATATAAAACACATCAACCATAAAACAACATAACAATTATATAAAGCACAACGACGATATAGAACAATATATATAACAAAAGTGAAGTTCATGCATATCCATAGTTGAAAGGTTCTCTCAATGAGAGACAAAAATGTTAGATTATTGTATGCCATCCATATTCTAAGTGCATATCCATAGTTTTTTGCCACGTTGCGAACAATAAATAAACGTGCCCAAAATAGTAGTACCCCAAAGTTCTAGGTTCGAAAAGTGCCATGTATTCACAACTAGGGTTTTTGATTACATGGCCAAAAAGCTGACACGTTCCAAAATCTTCATAATGCCACCTTTCCCATCATCACTCTAGTCCAGGTTGAACTCTAATCCAAGTTGACTCAGTATCCATGGTTCATGATCACCAGGAGGAAATGCCACAAATAATTCTGCGTTCCTTTGAATTTCTATTAGGGCATGTTTGTATAGCCCATTTCCATGGAAATGGAGACAGTTTTCTGCAGAAAACTTACTTTTCATATGTTCGGTGCAGTATTTTTTTTGGAAATTACTTTATTGTCAGCTCAACCCTTTCCTTCCTCACTATGGAAATAGACTTCCCATGGGGTGGTAAGGGAAGTCTATTTCCTCATAAAACTTGCGCCCCCTCCCCCACCCCTGCCCCGCCCCCATTATAAACTTCTTTTCCTATCCATTTCCCATCCAAAACCCTAGCCCTTAGTTCTGGAAAATCTCCTTCATCGACGAGCGACGAGAACAAGCTTTCTTCTGGACGGTAGCCATCGCCCCCTACAGGTAAATCCCCCCTCTCAATTTGTCTCTCTTCTCCGTCCTGTACTTGCAGCCATGCCTCAACCTCTCTATTCTCCTCCCAGTCCAACCTCTTTCTTCCCTGCTGCTAGCCAACCTCTCTATCTCCCCTGCTGCCAGCCACCACGTGCAGCCAACCCACCTCGCCTGGGCACCTCTTTCTGCCCCCTCTCTTCTCCACCCCGTCCCAGCAACAAAACCCCTCCATCCAGCCACCATGCCCCGCCACCCCACTCTGCCTGGCCATTCCCCCCTCTTTCTTCCCCCCATCTCCATCTCTCCCCCGTCCTCTGCTTAAGTGCCCACAGTCCACTCCATTTTCAACTTCATGACCCTACCTTACAAGCTTTCCATATTAAATCCAACTCAGATTTTTCCAGGTTCACTGATGATCCATAACATGACCCGCAAATCTTTTAAGTGGCCTACAAAACACTCAAGTGGATCAACACCTTTTGACTTTTTGGATACATGCATAGATAATCGTTATACTTTTGAATTAGTTTATCTTGCTTATGTTCGGCTAGTACTGTATAGCTAGCTACATTTGATCTAAAACAATGGGTAGTTTTATTAGTTTTTCACTTATAAATTATGTGGTTATATTAGATGTGTAGGCCTGTTGCTTGCCACTATCATATATTACAGGATAAAGATTTTGATGCAATGATGTTCTTGTTTCCTTTTGTATTGTTGGTTTTGTGTTCTTTTTAGCAGTCGACATGCAGGGTAAACCAAAGGATGATTTAATTTTATGATAGGTCCCTAGGATCATCACTGCCCATTCTTGTTTTTTCACATGATGGATAAATTATCATAACTTTATTTGTTTTTACATGATGGAACCACCATTCTCCATCATGCCATCATGCCAATGCCCAACAATGGAATTGAGTTTTTCGCGACCCTGGACCGGTTACTGACCTAATCCGGGATCGAGACTATATTTGGACGATAAATAAAGAACGGTTATCAATGCCATAAATTTATTTTAACCAACACGTACACGAGTCAATAAAAGATGTCACTCGTATACGCGATTTTCCACAGGTGTCCGCGGTGAGGATCATCAACATAGTATTATTGTTTAAGTGCGGAAGCGTGTAGTAAATCGAATTCATAAATTCATTCCCAAAATAACAAGATGGGTATCATATATGAACAAATTGATATCAGAGTGAGCAATGATCATGATAGCATATTTCCCAAAAGTAGATATTCAATGTTTATACAAAAAATTGTTTAATTAACATTCCCCAAAATAATGGCCAACAAAGGCCAATACAACCAAGTTAGTTCTCAAAAGAATGAGTTAGACATAACTCCCAAAATGTATCGTATCTCAAAGCCTGACTACTACATGACATCGTTAGCTTGCCATTCAACTACAAGTTGTAGTTCGCCGACCGCCTCCTCTAGCTCCTCCTTGAGGTAACCAATGTCTGGACCTAAGTACTAAAGTAGTGGGTCAAACACGACGGTCTGGCAGGTGGTTGAAAAGTTATAACAATAAATTTAAAATAATGATACCTTGATAAAATATTGAAAACTGCGTAAGTAATAAATTTCATAAAAGTAAATGTATCGTTTATCAAGAAAGATAATTGCAATACAATATATGTAAAGGTACCAAAGAATCAAGAACTAGCAAGATGACAACCACACAAAGTTAAATCCTCTCTCACTAAGGTGATGAGAGTAATATCAGGACGTTAACCTCAGTCACACTAGGTGAGGAGAGTCAACGATAATCATGGATACATATATAGATAGACGGGACCACGGTAGCAAACCGGGTATCAGGACAGGATAGGATCCAGGCTGCAGCTGGCGGGATAAGAGGGGGACCTCCAAGTCGGTGGATCAAACCGACAAGGTCATCCAATCTCAGTGGTGCCGACTCATAGGTCATATGTAAGAAATCAAGACAAGTTCAAATATAAACGGGACGGGATGCCCTTAGGCAAAATATCATATTTATATCAAGTCGGGCATGAGCGGGCTAGCAAAATGCTAAAACATAATTTCAATATATATTCCGGGACATGACAAATCATAAAGCATAAATTTCAGGATAAGTATCAGGATTTAAGAATTGTTCAAGGTGAATAGGGGTCCCGTATATCGATTTCAATATAAACTTGGTACTCCTTGAGTTCTGGAGACATTCTGGGCTCCCTATACACCTCGGTAATTTCAAGACATTCGATGAATCTTTGTGATGTGGTTTTTATCTCAAACGGGCTCATACGTAGTCTATTAAATCTCCCTGACACAAAGGGGTTCTCAATAAACATCCTCCAAACATTTAAGTATTGCATTAGTGCTCTAAACATTGCCCCGGGAGAACAGTGCCCATCGCTCGAGTGGACCTGGAGTTCGCTCGAGCATCGAACTCTCTGCGAGGGTTCGCTTGAGCGGACTTGCCCAGTCTAGGTTGGCTCGAGCGAACTTTCAATTCGCTCAAGCTAACAAGCTTCTGGATGAGAATCTGGATGGTTCGCTCAAGCGGACCAATGTTCACTCGAGCGAACTGTCCTCTGGATGGGTTCTACTTCTTCCTTTTCCTCTTCTTACAAACTCCTTTGAGCCTCATTCTTACATCAAAATGAGAGGGCTAAAAACCTCCTTAAAATTCCATACAAACCACTAACATTCATTTAATCACCTCTACCTTCACCTAATTTAACCACAAAAGAGAGAGAAATCCAACATTCACAAGGATTCATTTTGTGCCTTTAATAAGAGATAAACAAAAGATTATAAACCAGTATTTCCAAGACATTAAATAAACTAACAAGACACTTTCATGAGCATTTATTTCAAAATCAATGCAAATTAATAAACATGAATATAAATAACAAAACCAACCACGTTTCTCATAAAACCATTTAATGCTCAAACTATCTATTCACCCACTTGCTTTTGATTTCTAATCAAGCAAATCAAGCAACTAATCAAGCCCTTCTCAAAGATAACCTACAACACCACAAAAACCCCAAATACAAACCCTAAAATGGTCAAAACAATGAATGGGGAAGAAGAAGCTTGAAACAATGGAAATGGAGCTTCCCTAAGTGAAAAAGAAAACATATCTAGAAGATTGGAGAGGAAGCTTACAAGGAAGTTCTTCAAATATACTTGGTTAGTTCTAAGAGGGTCTTGAAATAGGTGGTTTCCTCCACAAATGGCATCAAGAGAGAGCTTTAGTAGAGAGGAAGAAGATGATGATCTCCACTTAGTCTTTGGTGTAAGATTGGTAGTGATTGGAGATGGAAGAGCAAGAAGCAAGGAGGAGATGAAGAAAACCCTAGATGGGTTGAGGTTTGAGCTGGAAAAGAAGAAGGGGAAGGAAGGTCTCCTTATATACAAGTGGGGAGTGGGCTCCACCCCTAAGAAATCTTGTGGGGCTAAAATCATACTTTTCGGGACCTCGGATAAGTTCGACGAAGAAGGGGAAACCGATCATTAAAATATCTAGTTTCTAAAAAGTATATATTTCAAGGGTTTCCAAGATATTGAATTTCGTGTCCATATTTGGTGTAAAAAGACCATTTTGCCCACAAATTTAGAAAAGTCACGCTTAGGGATCTCGAATGGGAACGGAGTCAACATGAAAGTTGTAGGGATCAACGAGATGAGTCACACGAAGTCGAAACACGAATTATTGGGATCTCTAGAAATCCCCCAAGTACACGCAAAGTCATAAAAGGAACCCCTAAATTAGGGCCCCACAAATCACAAAGGCATTCAAAATTTTTCAAAGCTATAACAAAAGCTATTCTAATCCCAACTAAACCAAAATCCACTAATCACACTTAGAACTAACACACGAATTAATTAGTACTAATCAAGGTCACTCGGGTCGGGGTCTTACAGAGTTGGGAGGAGGAACAGCACTTTCGTCCAATTGTAGTGTTAGATGACTTTTACTATTCATTCAATATCAAGTATTTGAATTATCATTTTAAGGTGCTAGCATTTAAATTATCTAAATATTATTTTTGTGATGGTTATTGTATCTGTGATTTGATATTTATTAGTGTTGTAGTGTTGTTTAATCTCAATGTACTTGCATGTGAATGGATTTATAATATATGTTGCCATTTATTTAGCATCATACCCATTTCTTAGGATATTATAAATCTGTATTTTGTTGTGACCTATACTGGTGAAATACTGATTTTTCAAATTTGACATACTATATATATATATATATATATTCACATCCTCACTAAAACTTGTAGGAAAGGGGTCGCAAAATACAAATGATAATTTCGCTCCCCTTCCAAAAAATTTGAAATGGATGCCAATGCAAGATGACACGCTCATCCAACTTATGGTTGAGCAATGTAAAGAGGGGCACGACATAAAAGGAGGCTTCACCTGTGAAGGGTGGAATTTATTGACAAAGGAAATGAAGACTGCTCATGGTGCCTTCTTTAGTAAGGATAAACTGAAAAATAGGTTTAAAACAATGAAGAAGACTTATGGGGGTCTGAAATCAATGATAGACCTTAGTGGATTTGGATCGGATGATATGAGAAAAATGGTGATTGCTGAATCGGAAGTTTGGAAAGAATATGTGGCAGTGAGTCAGTTCATACATCTTTTTTTTTTTATAGTTCCTATTAATGTGGTAAATAAAAATTTGTTACAAGTATGAACTATTTTGATTCACTTGCAGACACATCCTAGGGCAGCTCTTTATAAGAACAAGACCTTCCCAGACTGGGTTTTTCTGGCCATTATCTTTGGTGACAGCGTTGCAGATGGTAGAGATGGTTTTACTAGCAACGATCTGGAACCTATAGAAACCCAAGCTGAAGAAGAGACGTAGGCTGATGATATAGATAATGTGTTTAAAGATAATGCAGATGAGGATATTGACATGTCCATAGGCACCAATAGGAAGCAACGCTAGCTGAGTACTACTACTTCTCGCCATTTAGCGAGAAACCAACCAAATATGGGTCAAGCTTTGATTGCTGTAGTGGAAACTAAAGCATCTGCAATGTCTGATTATGCAAACAAAAGAGCTAAAGGGCGTCCAAACATGGACAAATGCATTGATTCTCTTCGTGCTTTTGGACTTCTAAATGGTATATATTTTAAAGCGCTTAACGTAATGTCCACCTGTTTCCAAGGTTTTGGTGTAGCAAGATTTTTACATAGAAAAGTGATTATTTTTTTATTTTTTTTTTGTTTTTGTTTTTGTGTCTTTGAGAACTATCTCCAATAGGGAAGGTTTGAAAAGGCATTTATGCGAAGGAGAAAAACCAGAAGTCTGCGGAATGGTGGCCAATTGAGCCTACTGATACTAAGTAGGGATCCAACCACGGCTGTCAGAGGGTCAGTCTCGATAGGGCCTGCGGTTGTCCTAGCCTTACCCTTGATATATGCAGGGCCGGTCCTGAGCGGGCAAACGCCCTCGGAGGACCTGCACTATCTAGGCCCTTATCCTACCTTTGAGCGCTAGGGCTGAGCCAGCGCAGGGCTCATGTTTTCAAAACAAGAAAACTATTTTTTTTTAAACATTGCTACCAAAATTTGAGTGTGATCGAGCGTTACCTTGTCTAACCTCAATTGCAAAGGAACCATTAAGAAAACATTCGTTATCTTGTCTAACTGCAAATGCAAATGAACTATTAAGAAAACATCGGGAGAGTATAAGTTATCTCTAAAAACTTTCTTTTATCGAATAAAGTCATATATGCTTTGGTGACTTGGGTTCTAGACATATGATTTTATGTGTTTTGTCAAAGAAGGAAAATGGTTAAAGAGTATGATCTATTTGACACTTTTAATATGACATTCATTTGAATTTTCATATATGAAATCATTCCAGCAGTGTCTTGTATTTGAGACTTTTAAACCATTTACACTCACATACCATTTATCAATTGGCATTATTTTTAATTAAACACTAATCTGACTATTATACATTCTTGGATTTCAATCACAAAAACAAATGCACTTAAAAATACTATAAGTTTAGACTTAGAATTGACAGTTATAATTATCTAATTAAAAGGATATATGGATCACCCCATATCCTTAAAGTTTCATACACATACAAACTACCTCTATGAATTGGTTGGCATCCCAAGTAATTCTATAGAAGAAAAGGTGTATCATTATTAATAGAAAGGAGTACCCCCCCCCCCCCCCCCCCCTTTTGCACTAACAAGATTTATAAAATAATATAAAAGGCCTGAATAAGAAGCAATAAAGCTAAAAGAAAGAGATTAGAAGCAACCGTGCAACACTTATTGATTATGTATTAAATACAATACATAACTCAAATAATTAAATATAGATGAAATGAACCAAGTATGTATGTATATATGGGTTTTTAGGACATTTTTTAATGGGTAGGTGGGTATGAAATTTCTTTCATGTCCCCCTATTATTATTATTTCATATCCTCCTATTACTACTAAGTGACTATGATAAGGGCGTATATAAAAGTATGAGGGCCATGGCCGGCCCAGCCCTAGTGTTTTTGTTAGAAATAAAAGTGCTAATTTTAAGGGTCTTTTGAGTATGAGGGCCATGGCCAGCCCCCTTGTCTAATAGCTAAATTGACAGGCCTAGATCCCACCTACCATAACATGCTCAGTCACTTTATGTGGTAACCTTTTATGTGTTCCTACTAACTCTAAATGCCTTTATATGTTAAATGCGCTAAAGAGTAAAATGATTGAAGGTGAAGATAGAGCAGAAGCCATAAGATGATCTCTGCACTAGTGATAGAAAATGATTATCATTCACCTTTAATATACTTGCTCAATAAAACCTTGTTCTCTATACCGCCTCCATAGTTCATTTCTAATTTTACAAAGGGGCCTAGTTGTGATTTATATTAGGCACCGTTGGTTTGATCATACATGAGACACTATCACTAAAGGCCCATTTGGATGGAATAGAACTCCCAAAAATCATGTTGTAATGGAGGATTATTAGAGGGTGAGAGGAGAAGGATATGACATGGAGTTGGAGCCCTTGCTTTCCCACGATTGGATTTACTCAGGTCACAACTGTTGGATTTGGCTCAAAAGGTCCAATGGGCCTAATGAGTGGTTTACTTGGGGCCCGACTCTATTAGGGCTAGTTCTTTATATATACTCTCTTGGGTTATTATTTGTAACAAAAAAAAAAAAGCAAGCAAGGGGAACACATCGAGCATTGTAAGGGGAGAGGCCGTGAGAGCGAGATTGAGATATGTGAGGCGAGAGTAGGCTAAGTGTTAGAGGGTTTGGAATTTTTGTAACGAGTTGCCCAAGTTCCTGCATAGTGAAATCGAGCAGAACGCTCATAGCCCAGTAAACGTAGGCAATTGCCGAGCCACGTAAATCTCTTATGTGCTTATGGTTGATTGATCATGTGTCTGTTTTCTCCCTAATTTAATCCCCAATATTTTGAATCAAATACCAGTTGTTGTGCACGTGCATCCGGAAGCGTGAGTACCTACGATCGATCAAACATGCTACACAAGAGAGAGACGAGGATTTTATGTGGTTTGACAAATTCGCCAACGTCTACGGTAAGAGAGCAACAATTCACATCTTAACTCTCTTCAGATTTTAGGATTACAGATTACATCATATATATAATCTCTACTTTCTTAGCCTATAAAAAAGCCCTAGTACATTGAACAAAATTCCATTGACCTTGAACTCAGTCATTGGCTAACCCAATGGACAACTCCGATAAACCGAAATACAAGACATAAACCCAATAACCTCTACATTGGTTTAGATTCCGTAGAACTTGAGTAACAAGAAAATAACCGACAATGTCTTCCTATACCACACTCTGACATGTTGAACCAACAATGACTGGTTATTCATTTGTCATCTCCCCTTAATACAATTTTTGTTAAAGGGGAGATTATTTTAATTTTAATTTTTTGATGACTAGGGTTCCCCATGATATTTAATTAGACAAGACTATTCCCCCGGCACATGCACGAAACTCACCCACACATGCGTCGGATATATCTGAGGTGGAGTTCGGATACACAACGTGGGGAGCAAACCCATGCCTTATGCTAATTACCCAACACCGAGTTGGGTGAGGGGAGATTATTTGTTGCCTTTGTTTCTTCCATTTTAACCGATTAGAGTTCATTTGTTAGAATTTTTTATAAATTCAATTTCATGGAAACAAACATACCCATGATTATGTATTTGAATCAACCCAATCCGAGGGAAAGAGACTGGCCACTTCCAAATCACAAGTACGGGCCCAGACATTAAATTAAGAAAAATATTCATCACCTTACCTCCCCTCATTGTCGGGCATGTAAGTGGTCTGACAGTGAAAGGGGCATTCCGAAGAAAAAATTGCTCAAGCGCTCTGTAGCACAACCCTATCTATGCATATTATTTTAGCAAAATTCTGCCCAGTCTTTCATAGATGGACTGGTGTTTTTTATCTTAAAAAAAATGGAAAACAGGAAAAGCTAATAATACTCTGTTATATGTTAGATTATTAACTATTTGATAGCTGAGAATGGCACCATATCTGAGCGGCCGTTCTCACTAGTCTGCCCATGGTTTGAACCTTGACGTCGCCTCCCATATGTGCGGACTCTCTTCCCAATTGCGTGGAGTTTTTTCCTCCGTGTGTGCGGATTTCTTTCCTAAACCTAAAGAAGGAACAAATTATTTGATTCTTGTTTTAAATCTACGAACTTAAACAATGTTCTCTAAGCATCTTCCCCTCATTTGAAAACTTTAGTACTTTCCCCAATATGTTAGAATTGCAGTAGTGACGCTTTGACACGAAGTACACGCGTACCTGGCATGAGTATGACCACTCACCTAATTTGGTCATGGTCCAAAACTAACGGTGATTTTTTTTTCTTTTTTTGAAAAACACTTGTCCAGCACGCCACAAAATTTTCATTTAATTGTTAGGATCGACCACTTGTAGTCCTAGACATCTATGGCACTCTAATCCTGTTAGTTTGCCTTTCTTTTTTATGGGTTTTTTTTTCTATTTTTTTAAAAAGTAGGACACATGACAAAATTTGTGATAGGAACCCAACCCAACCCAAGTACACTACAAGGGCTACCTAGACTCGTGCAAACTTGCCTAACACTATACTCTTGGATCAGCCCACCACAATAAAAGACTCATTAACTCGTCTCGTGAGTCAGCCTTTATAGTGCAGCTGGGTTGGGTTCTCATCATTTTGTGATGAATATCAGATTTAAGTTATCTTTAAAGATCAGATCCTGTTAAGTGATCAAAGTAAGGTGATACAAAAGGTTAAATTCAAATTTGGGCTGTCACTTTATATGTTAGGTCGGACAGCTGAGAGCACTAATGCACCTGTTTTTTTTATTCTTTTCCCAAAATATCTAGTGACTAATACTTAGATATGAAAGGTGGGGTCAGGACATTGTCTAGGTTAAGTGCAGGGAATCTTCAAATGTGGTTTTTCTACTACTCCAGCCTTCGAGCGGCAGAAATGTTGGACAGATTGAAGACCCTGTTTTGCAAAACAAGCATCTTGAAAACGTGGACTCGCCTGTGGTTTTGTGGACTCTCTCCTCCCTATATAAATCAGTCTCTCTGCCATCCCTGTTTATCATCCAAACTACAAAAAACACATTTCTTTCCTTGGAATCTTAGATCCAACAAACTCTTAAGAAAGATGAGTTCAAGAGGCAGAGCATGGATCGTGGCTGCCACCATAGGAGCGGTTGAGGCTCTGAAAGATCAAGGTATCTGCAGATGGAATTACCCTCTCCGATCCCTACAACAACAGGCGAAGAAGAATATCAGATCTTATGTTCAAGCTAAGAGAGTTTCAACAGCTATTGATTCATCTATAAAAAGGACGAGTGAGGAGAGAAGGAAGCGAGAACAGCAGAAGGCTGAGAATGCTATGAATTTGATTTTCTGGGGACCCAACTAGAAAAGAATCTGTGCAAGGTTTTTCTTTATTAGGAATGATTAGTTATATCGGGTTTGGGATTTGGAGAAAGTTGACAGCATGTGAGGAGTATGTATTGTACTTTAGAAACTGTAAAATTTTGGAAATTTTAATTGAATGTAGAACTTGTCTATTGTAGAAAACAAAGTGTAAAATTTTTTTTCCTACACGCATTCTTACTTACACACCTGTATTCCAATCAGATGAGAGTCATGAGACATATTTCGGGACAATGAAAGTACCAATTTTACTCAGCCTCAATGCCAGAAGAGCCGTCTGAGCGTGAAAGGGCCTTAAAATAGAGAAAAATGGAGAGTTGGATTTTTTTTATTTTTCAGAGCACGTTTGTGTAAGACCATATTTCATGGAAATGCTGCAGGAAGCTCTCACTTTTATGTGCTTCTCTATTTTCCAAGGTTTGGTGTGGCGTGGATTTTTTTAAGGAAAGTTACCAAATAGCAATTGCTAGTTTTCCGATGGTTTAGATTTAGATCAATTTCACCTGGGGAGGTTCAAGAATGTATTTCCGAGGAACAGTCATGCGAAACGTGCCCTTTTAAACCCATTTTTCTGTTTATTGATCTACTTGCAGGAGACGTCCGTTAACTCTTATGGACCGAACAAATGCGTCAAAATCTCCAGGATTGATGGAACATGTCAAATCAAGTTTTATTACTGTTTAGAACCGTAGCAAGGACGGACGTCCGCTCTCACTCTGGCATAAGGTAGTTCTTTTATCCTTTTGAGACAACTCACACTCTGCATCAAGTCGCCTTCTCCGTGGCGGCTTTCATTCTTACGGTAGGTTGTCATTTTCTCAGCTTTTTTTAGATGACTCTCACTCTACTCCAGGTAACCCTTTCCGTGACTTGAAATTAAGGCGTGGATGTCTGCTTTGATACCAAATATTATGTAATTAACCAATACGCTAAGAGCCTCAAGACTGATGGAACACGTCAAATCAAGTCTTATAGAAATTTTAAAACAGTAACATTATGGACATGTAATTGAAATATTGAAATCCCTCGGTGCTGCGGATACCCATGGAGAACAATTTGATTTCTCTTTTACCACACAAAAATATACTACGACAAACATGGTACATCGACAAATGACAAAAAAAATTTTTTTGAGGGTTTTCTATGCTATTATGAATGCTCAGAGTTGCACAAGTATCCTAAATACTTCCTCGATGGTGCAGAAAATACTTGTAGGTTTAGGGGCCCGCGATCTCTAGATTGGTATGCTCAATCAATCAAGCCAAAAGTATGCAAAAAATAATAATCTATGCAGCGGAAATAAAATCACAAATACACACCATAAGAATACCAAATTTAAGGTAGAAAACCCTAACCGGGTGAAAAACCACTGATCCGAATTGGATCAAATCAAACACTATGAATCTCGCAATTACAAGAAACTTAGATTTCATCTCCAGATATCCCCTATCTAAAGACTGACGTTACCTTGTGTCGCTTCAAGCTTCAACGACTTCACATCATTGATTGCAACAGACTCAATTCAGCGCTTGACTCCTCACATCTTCTACGCAAGAAAATGATCTTCTACAAGGGATGCAGAAGAACCTGGCTCTCTAGAGTATTTGGCTGCACAACTCTTCAATAAATCTCTAGAGAATATTTCTCTAAATTAGATCTCAGAACTTGAGAGATGATCTGTGTGTGTTTTGGGTTGTGAGAAACACCTAATTTATAACCTCAAATTCATACATAAAGACTCCTAATCATAACCCACTCAGGATCAAACTTCACTCAAGAGTCCGGATCCAACATGAACTCAGCGCCCACTCTCGCTATAGAGAGAATCACCCTCGCTATAGCGAGAGGTGTCTCTGGAATTGACACGATTTTGCCTCGGTTATGGCCTGACAGCTTCTGTCAACATGTTTTCTAACAATCTCCCCCTTTGGGCAATTCTTAGACAAATCTCCCTAAAATAATACAAAATGATCTACCCAAAAGAAAAACCCAAAATACATTGATTTTTTTTTTATTTTTAAATCAGCACTATAGATCTTGTATTGCCTTTGCTTGAACTTTTCAGATCTTGAATTGCCTTAGCTTGAAAAGCTCCCTTTGGCTTCGTTCTTCTCCCCCTGTATTTGTCCATAATTGACAAACAAAAAGTCTTCGTGCAGCTTCTGTCAATCTGGATATAGCAGTAGCTCCCCCTCAATTTTGACTCCCCCTCACTATGATCTTCGTATCAGCACTGGGGGTGGGATCTTGACCTCCTTGATCAGGGCTTTTTATAATTAGCCACCCACACTTGTGTAGTATGATCATGCAGCACAGTGTGAGCAAATTCTTAAGGCAAATCAAACCTTCTAACCCAAATTGGAGTCGTCTTGGTTGGAGAAATACTCTTTTGCCATTGCTTGGTCTTGGGTAGACTTTGCAGCTTCTTGTAATGGGGACGAATGTGTCATTTCTTTCCACAATGGTGACAAGTGGATGTGCGTGTAGTGCGTGACACATTCTTTTTTTTGAAACTACTGGACACATTATTTGAAAGCGTAGTATGTGGAGTAGCATGTGCAACACTTGAAATAAAAATTGTTTTACCTTTAGCATGTGAAGTGGATGCATCATGATCATAACCAAGACCGCTTCTGTCAAAATGAGACTTCTGACTGCACAAGATGTTTGTAAGGGTTCTCGAACTAGTGTTCATTTTGTTTAGCGAAGCTTGTTTCACTTCTAGCTCAGACATAGTGATTTTCAATCTTCCTTGCAGGTCTTTGTTCTCTGCTTTCACAATCACTATCTCTTTCTTCAGATTTGATATTTCTTGTTCAGCCATCTCTAATTTTTGACATCAGTAGTCAAATTTCCAGCCATGTAATTTTTCTGATTTTCCAAGAGACGAACCTGTTTAAGCGCTTGCTCTAATTCAGTCTTCAGGGCAGAAGTTTCTTTTTGAGCAGCCTTAAACTTGATAGTAATCTTGTTGCCATACTTTATCATCCAGACGCAATCAACATATGTAGTATGATACAACTCTTCATAATCTTTCTCTTGATCTAACATCTCATTATCATGATCTTCATCAATATCATTGTTAGGCAAAGACTTAGCCATGAAAGCCACAAACTTGCCATTCACAGTTTCAGAAGTATCAACTGAAGGTTCTTTTTCTTCTTCTGATGACTCTTCATCCTAAGTTGTGTTGAGAACCTTTTTCTTTGTACCCTTTTTCTTATTGGCACACTCATTCGCATAGTGTCCATAGCCTTGGCACTCAAAACACTTAGTTCCTTTTGCAGAATCCTTCTTCTCAAATTTAGAACTCTTCCACTTGACTTGTTTTGACTTTATGTACTTCTTAAAGCAATTAAACAATTCAGCCATTTCATCTTCAGCTTCATATTCAGAATCAGACTTAATTTTCTTTTCATGCTTCTTTCTTGATTCTGAGTTGGCTTTCAAAGCAATACCTTTCTTTTTAGAGGTTTGAAGATTTCCAACCAGCTGGTTGACCTTGAGGGTATCAAAATTCTTATTTTCTTCTATAACATCAACTTTAGAATCGAATCTTGAAGGTAGAGACCTCAGAATTTTCTTAACAATCTTGTTTTCTAGTATTTCTTCACCCAGAATGAAAACATAATTGACAATCTCATTTAGCTTTGCATTAAATTGATCAAAGATCTCATCTTCTTCCATTACGATGGTTTCAAATTCTTTAGTCAGCCTTTGCAATTTTGCTCGCTTCACCGTGTCTGTACCCTCGTACACTGTCTGTAAGACTTCACATGTTTCTTTTACGGTTTTGCAGGTGGAAATCCTACAAAACTCATCAGCAGACACTCCATTGTATAGGCTATTCACAGCCTTGTTATTACAATTGGATGTATGCTTCTCATCCTTAGTCCATTGGGCTTTAGGTTTAGGAAAAGTTTGTCCATTAACCACAATTGTTGGTTTGGAGTAGCCCTCTTCAACAATATCCAATACATCATCATCAATGGACATAAGGAATCCAATCATCATTTGCTTCCAATATGCATAATTAGAACCGTCAAACAAAGGAGGCTTGGAAATTGATGTCCCTTCTCTATTGAGCACCATTCTAGAAATCTCTTTAGATCAAACACAACAATTTAGTACAACCCGCTCTGATACCAATTGAAGCTTTAGGGGCCCGCAATCTCTTGATTGGTCTACTCAATCTATCAAGCCAAAAGTGTGCAAAAAACAATAATCTATATAGAGGAAATAAAAGCACAAGCACACACCATAAGAATACAAAATTTAAGGTGGAAAACCCTAACCGGATGAAAAACCACCAATCCGAACTAGATCAAATCAAACACTATGAATCTCGCAATTACAAAAAACTCAGATTTCCTCCCCAGATATCCCCTATCTAAAGACTGACGTTACCTTGTGTCGCTTCATGCTTCAATGATTTTACACCGTTGATTGCAACAGACTCAATTCAGCGCTTGATTCCTCACATCTTCTACGCAAAAAGATGATTTTCTACAAGGAATGCAGAAGAACCTGGCTCTCTAGAGTACTTGGCAGCACAACTCTTCAATAAATCTCTAGAGAATATTTCTCTCAATTAGATCACTAATTCAGAACTTGAGAGATGATCTGTATGTGTTTTGGGTTGTGAGAAACACCCAATTTATAACCTCAAATTCGTGCATAAAGACTCCTAATCATAATCCACTCAGGATAGAGAGTCCATCTCAAACTTCACTCAAAAGTCTGGATCCAACATGAACTCAGCGCCCACTCTCGCTATAGCTAGAATCACCCTCGCAATAGCGAGAGGTGTCTCTGAAATTAACACGATTTTGCCTTGATTATGGCCTAACAGCTTCTGTCAACATGTTTTCTAACAAGACTCCTATTTTGATCCAACCTTTTTGCATAAAAAAAATGCTGAACTAATTTTTCTTGAATCGGTAGAAATCCATAAACTACTTTTTCGTGGCAACATGGAATTGGAAACCATGAAACTAGGGATTTTAGCACTAAAATGCCATTAAGAAGAAAACTAAATCTCCTTTTAACTAATTCCCTTTTCTCTAGTGAAATATCGATTTCTTTAATTAAAATACATGAAAATGTTTATTAATAAACTTGTATAAAATGATTTTTAAATATTTTCTCCATTAAAATCTAAATATAGTATAGAGTCGCTTAAAAAGGAAAGCAATGTTTCTTCACGAGAAATGCTAAAAAAACTCTCACTCTTATGCACTCCACCCTTTTTCCAAGGTTAGGTGTGGCAGGATTTTTACGAAGAAAAGTTGAAAAAAGAGGAGAGGTTTTGTTTGTGTCATAGGGAACTATCTCCAATAGGAGAGTTCTAAAAATGCATTAATGCGAAAGAGAAAAACCAAAAGTCTGCTGAATGGTGGCCAATTGATCTTACTTATACTAAGTAGTAGGGATAAAAAGAAAATTCGGTATCACCACTAAACCGGACCAATCGGGCAGTTCGGATCGGTCTTATAGTAGATCGGTTCGGTCTGCGGTTTGAAAATTGTAGAAACCACTTAGATTGGTGGGTTGTCAGTTTGAACCCCTGGTTCACCGCCTAAACCGAACCGATTGATATATTTTATTTAATTTGAGTATTTGACTATTTAGATTTTAGGGTCATTTGGCTACCATTTGGCAACTCATGCACCTATTCTAGGAGTGTCTTCATTTTGAAAATTTCAATTTTTGATTAAAAAAAAAATAGTTTAACTGACCGAGCTGAATTGAATACTTTGGTTCGGTTGAAGCCTTCTCCATCGATCAGATCGGATTGGTAATTAAAAATTGATAGATTCGGTTTGGTGGTTGGTTTTATTGCTAAACTGACCCGAACCGCCCATGTGCAGCCATACTAAGTAGGGACCCCACCTATTATAACCTGCTTAGTCACTTTCAATAAATGCGGTAACCTTTTATTTGATTGGTGTCGTGTTCTACTAATTGTAAATGAAGTAAAGCGGGAGCCATAAGATGATCTCCGCACTTAGTGATAGAAAATGATTGTCAGCTATTACTCTAGTAAATTTAATCTTAATCAAGTACTTGTCTGATATGTATCTCCACCTTACACCTTTTATTCACCTTTCATATATTTGCTCAATAAAACCCTTTTCGCTATACCACCTTCATATATTTCCTCCTCCGTGTATGCAGGCTTCTTTCCTAAAACAAAAGAAGGAAAAAATTATTTGGTAGTTATTTTTAATCTGAACTTAAACAATGTTCTCTTAGCATCTTCCCTTGACTTGAAAACTTTACAGTACTTTCCCGAATATGTAAGAATTCCAGTAGCAACGTTTTGACAAGAAGCAAACGCATACCAGACATGATCAGGTCACTCACCAAATTAAGTCATGGTCCAAAACTAATGGCGATTATAATCCCTTTTTATTTTTATTTTTTAAAACACCTGTCCAACACGCCACGAAATTTTCATTTAATTGTTAGGATTGACCACTTCTAGCCCTAGACATCACAGGATCTCTATTCCTTTCGTAGGGTTTTTTTTTTTTTTTTTTTTTAATAGGACAAGTAATAAAGTTTGTGATGAATATTAAACGCACCCGCTGCAAGATATTGCTTAAAGATCTAATATAAGTATCTTCAAAGATCAGATCTAATTGGATGTATTTGGTGATCAAAGTAAGGTGATAAAAACGGTTAAATTCATATTTGGGCTGTCATTATATATGTTAGGTCGGACAGCTGAGAGCCCTAATGCACCTGGTTTTTTATTCTTTTCCCAGAATATCTACTGACTAGTATCTAGATTTGAAAGGTGGGGTCCGCAGATTGTCTAGGTTAAGTGCATGGAATCTTCAACTGCGGTTTTTCTACTACTCCAGTCTTCAAGCGGCTGAAATGTTGGACAGATTGGAGACCCTGTTTTGCAAAACAAGCACCTTGAATAGGTGGACTCGCCTGTGGTTTTGTGGACTCTCTCCTCCCTATATAACCAGTCTCTCTGCCATCCCTGTTTATCATCCAAACTACAAAAACACACTTCTTTCCTTGGAATCTCAGATCCAACAAACTCTGTTTAGAAAGATGAGTTCAAGAGGCAGAGCATGGATCGTGGCTGCCACCATAGGAGCGGTTGAGGCTCTGAAAGATCAAGGCATCTGCAGATGGAATTACCCTCTCAGATCCTTACAACAACAGGCAAAGAAAAATATCAGATCATATGTTCAAGCTAAGAGAGTTTCAACAGCTATTGATTCATCGATAAAAAGGACGAGTGAGGAGAGGATGAAGCGAGAACAGCAGAAGGTTGAGAATGCTATGAATTTGATTTTCTGGGGACCCAAGTAGAAAATATTCTGTTTAAGATTTTTCTTTATTAGGGATGATTAGTTATACAGAGAAAGTTGACAGCATGTGAGGAGTATGTATTGTACTTCAGAAACTGTAAAATTTTGGAAATTTTAATTGAATGTAGAACTTGTCTATTGTAGAAAACAAAGTGAAACTTTTTTTCCTACAATATTGGAGACTTGGACACACGCATTCTTACTGGCACACCTGTATTCCAATCAGATGAGACACATTTTGGGACAATGAAAGTACCAATTTTATTCAGCCTCAATGCCAGAACAGCCGTCTGAGCGTGAAAGGGCCTTAAAATAGAGAAAAATGGAGACTTGAATTTTTTTTTTTTTTAATTTTTCAAAGCACGTTTGTGTAAGACCATTTTTCATGGAAATGCTGCAGGAAGCTCTCACTTTTATGTGTTTCTCTATTTTTCAAGGTTTGGTGTGGCGTGGATTTTTTTAAGGAAAGTTATCTAATAGTAATTGCTAGTTTTCCAATGGTTTAGAGATAGATCAATTTCACCTGGGGAGGTTCAAGAATGTATTTCCGATGAACAGTCATGTGAAACAAGCCCTTTTATACCCATTTTTCTGTTGATTGATCTACTTGCAGGAGACGTCCGTGTAACTCTTATGGACCGAACCAATGCGCCAAAATCTATAGGATTGATGGAACGCGTCAAATCAAGTCTTATTACTATTTAGGACCGTAACAAAGACGGACGTCGGCTCTCACTCTGGAAGAAGGTAGCCCTTTTATCCTTTTGGGACAACTCACACTCTGCTCGAAGTAGCCTTCTCCGTGGCGGCTTTCATTCTGACGGTAGATTGTCATTTTCTCAGCTTTTTTAAGACGTCTCTCACTTTACTCCAGATAGCATTTTCCGTGACTTGAAACTGAAATGTGGATGCCGGCTTTGATACCAAATGTTATGTAATTAACCAATATGCTAAAAGCCCCAGGACTGATGGAAGACGTCAAATCAAGTCTTATAACTATTTAGGAACGTAATAATAACATTATGGACATGTTTTTTGCAATAATGAAATTCCTCAGTGCTGCAGATTCCCATGAGAACAATTCAATTTCTCTTTTACCACACAAAAATATACTAGGACAAACATGGTACATTGACAAATGCCAAAAATTTTGTTAAGGGTTTTCGATGCTATTGAAGAATGCTCAGATTTGCACAAGTTTCCTAAAAACTTCCTCGATGCTGTAGAAAAGACTCCTATTTCCTAGGATGTTACATTTCCCTCATCTGATCCAACTTTTTTTCATAAAAAACGCTAAATTAATTTTACTTGAGTCTGTAGAAATCCATTTAAAAACTACTACTTTTTCATGGCTTCATGGAAACCATGAAACAAGGGGTTTTAGCACTAAAATGCCATTAAGAAGAAAACTAAATCTCCTTTTAATTAATGCCCTTTTCTAGAGTGAAATATCAATTTCTTATTTAAAATACATGAAAATGTTTATTAATAAACTTATATAAAATGATTTTTAAATGTTTTCTCCATTAAAATCTAAATATAGTATAGAGTTGCTTAAAAAGGAAAGTATTGTTTCCTCACGAGAAATGCTAAAAAAACTCTCACTCTTATGCGCTCCACCCTTTTTTCGAGGTTAGATCATAGGTGTGGCAGGATTTTTATGAAGAAAAGTTGGAAAAAAAAGGAGAGATTTTGTTGGTGTCATAGAGAACTATCTCCAATAGGAGAGGTTTGAAAATGCACTAATGCGAAAGAGAAAAACTAGAAGTCCGTGGAATGGTGGCCAATTGAGCCTACTTATACTAAGTAGTAGGGCTACAAAGAAAATCCTGTATCACCGCTAAGTCGGACCAACCAGGCGGTTCGGATCGGTCTTATAGTAGATCAGTTCGGTCTATGGTTTGAAAATTGTAGAAACCGCTTAGATCGGTGGGTTATCGGTTTGGACCGTCGATTCATTGCCTAAACCGAACCGATCGATATATTATGTAATTTGCATATTTTACTATTTAGATTTTAGGGTTTCATTTGGCTGTCATTTGACAACTCATGCATCTTTTCTGGAGGTGTCATCATTTTGAAAATTTCAATTTCTGATTAAAAAAAATTGGTTTAACCGACCGAGCTGCCCATGTGCGGCTATACTAAGTAGGAACCCCACCTATTATAACCTGCTTAGTCACTTTCAATAAATGCGGTAACCTTTTATTTGATTGGTGTCGTGTTCCTACTAATTGTAAATGAAGATAAAAGCGGGAGCCATATGATGATCTCTACACTAGTGATAGAAAATGATTGTAAACTATTTCTCTAGTAAATTAAATCTTAATCAAGTACTTGTCTGATATGTATCTCCACCTTACACCGTTCATTCACCTTTCATACATTTGCTCGATAAAAACCTTTTCGCTATACCGCCTTCATAATTCAGTTCTAGTTTTACAAATGGGCCTAGTCATATGACACACCATTGGTTTGATCGTGCATGAGACACTATCAATAATAAGGCCTATTTGGACGGAATAGTACTCCCAAATATCCTGTTGCAATGGAGGATTATTAAAGGGTGAGGGCTAAAGGATATGAGATGGAGATGTAGATGGGACCCTTGCTACCCAAGATTTGATTTACTGAGGCCACGACTGATTATTCATTTTTCATCTCCCCTTAATTCAATTTTTGTTAAAGGGGAGATTATTTTAATTTTTATGTTTTGATGACTAGGGTTCCCCATGATATTTAATTAGACAAGACTATTCCCCCAGCGCGTGCACGAAATCCAACCACACATACGTCGGGCAAATCTAGGGTGGAATTCGGATACACAACGTGGGGAGCAAATCCATGGCTCATGCTAGTCACCGAACACCGAGGTAGGTGAGGGGAGATTATTTGTTGCTTTTGTTTCTTCCATTTTATCCAATTAGAGTACATTTGTTATGTATTCAATTTCATGAAAACAAACATCGACCCAATCCGAGGGAGAGAAATTGACCACTTTCGAATCACAAGTAGGAACCCAGACATTAAATTAAGAAAAATATTCATCACCGTACCTCCCCTCATTGTGAGGAATGTAAGTGGTCCGCCAGTGTAACCCTATCTATACATATTATTTTAGCAAAATTCTGCCTTTGGACTTTCGTAGATGGACTGGTGTTTTTTATCTTATAAAAAAAAGAAAAGTTAATAATACTCTTATATGTGTTAGATTTTTTAGATTGTATGTCCTTGATCCAGTGAATGATGTAAATAAATAAATTTATTTTATTAATTGATTTATAATTTCATGTTTTATTCATGTGATGAATGATATTTTATTCTATGATTGCACATACCCAATACAAAGTGACATGATGGTTCATGAGATGAACCGGAGCACACAAGCATATTAAATATACTTTATATGTGTGGATAAGATTCACATACATGAGACATGGATTACAACTTGAAGTATTTTCAAAACCAGTGATCAGACTCGGCATCTCATATGAAAAGGTTGTAGCACTACAGTCACTATGAGATAGTGTGGTTTATCTTAATCATCAGAGTGTAAGACTTCGAATTGTTGCTAGTACAATGGATGCACTGAAGGACCATGAGTAGCACTTTATGCAAATCCGTCTTTTATTAAGGACCGCTCTCATAATTTCCAAAGCCTTAGACTCTTAATCCTTAGAGATTAATGGACTTAAGTTTCTGTTATACATTTACTTTGAGCAACTAATGAGTGAGGCCTATTGTAGGTCAACACCTCGTTATCTTGGGTATGTGGTAGTGGGACTGTGGGAATATATAATTTTGAAGATGAAATCTAACATCTAAGAGAGAAATATCCCCTCGTGCCAATTAATGAATTTTATCACTAGCAAGTGCGCACTGATCTTAATTAAGAGTTAATTAGATGGTACTGATAATTAATATGACTCATTGGGTCACAAAGATTGTGGATCTAATTTGGTTGGACAGATTAATTCTAATAGATCTATGGATATAATTGATGATGGGGCCTACTTGTAGTAATTGGAAAGATTAGGGTTTTCATGTAAATATTTTTAAGACTGAAGTTCAATTAAATTTATATAGTGAAGTTATTTACAATTAACTGTGAATTCGGAGTTCATATGAGATGTGGGTACAAATCTTCAATTGGAGCTAGTTTCTACAGAAGCCCTAGGGGTTTCCATGCTAGCTCTAAGAAGAAAATGTTTCTATTCCAATTGGAACCTTTAAGGAAAAGAGGAGTATAACATAGGTACTAATAATAGAAGTGAGACTTCTAATTTTGATTAAAGAGGAGGTGCTCTATAAACCTATAAATAAGATGAAAGGGTTAGAGGTCTTTATACACAATCTCATAAGCACACCCCCCACAAGCACACCCCACACCGCCCCCTTAGAGGTCTTTATACACAATCTCATAAGCACACCCCCACAAGCACACCAGCACACCCACACCCCCCCCCCCCCCCCCGCCCCCCCCTGTCTCCTTACTCCTCTTCTCTCTTCTAGTTTCCTTCTAGAGTGCCTAGGGTTTCTTCTCCTTAGAGATCTCACCATTATCTTTGGGAAGCTCTCTACAAGAGGGTCATAGTGTAAAAGAACACGAGGCGAAAGAGATCAAATATGCGAAAAGGGTTTTTGTAGAATTAAGTATTTAAGTTCTCGATTTGAGCACAACCAAGCTTTTAAGGTATAGATCTATATCTTGTTACTTTAGTAGATCTTTTTGTTTGTGGTTGTTTATTTTTCCTGATATTTCTTGTTGATATACCTTGATCTTAATGCATGAGATTATGGTTTTAGATCTTGGGATTTGGTTCTTGGCCTTTTGGGTATTTGAACCCTGCGTTAAGTAGGTCGAAAGTTTTTGAAAACCCATCTAAAAGGCCCACCTACTTCTAACAAGATTATTAACCATTTGATAGTTGAGAATACCTCCTTAACCAAATAGCAGTTCTCACCAGTCTGCCTACGGTTGGAACCTTGAGTATGTCACATCTTCCCACATGTACGGACTTCCTTCCCAATTGTGTATGCTTTCCTCCTCTATGTCTGCGGGCTTCTTTTCTAAAACAGAAAGAGGATAAAATTATTTGGTAGTTATTTTTAGTCTGAACTTAAACAATGTTCTCTTAGCATCTTCCCTTGATTTGAAAACTTTACAGTACTTTCCCGAACATGTTAGAATTCCAGTAGCAATGTCTTGAGACGAAGCAAACTCGTACTAGACATGATCAGGTCACTCACCAAATTAAGTCATGGTCCAAAACTAATGGCGATTACAGACCCTTTTTATTTTTATTTTTTAAAACGCCTGTCCAACACGCCACGAAATTTTCATTTAATTGTTAAGAATGACCACTTCTAGCCCTAGACATCACAGGATCTCTAATGCTTTCGTAGTTTTTTTTTTTTTAATAGGACACGTAATAAGGTTTGTAATGAATATTAATCGCACCCGCTGCAAGAAATTGCTTTAAGATCTAATAAAAGTATCTTCAAAGATCAGATCTAATTGGATGTCTTTGGTGATCAAAGTATGTTGATACAGACGGTTAAATTCATATTTGGGATGTCAATTTATATGTTAGGTTGGACAGCTGAGAGCTCTAATGCACCTGTTCCACCCCCAGAATGTCTAGATATGAAAAGTGGGGTCAGGACAATGTCTAGGTTAAGTGCAAGGAAACTTTTACTGTAGTTTTTCTGCTGCAAGCCGCTGAAATGTTGGACAGATTGGAGACCCTGTTTTGCAAAACAAGCATCTTGAAAACGTGGACTCGCCTGTGGTTTTGTGGACTCTCTCCTCCCTATATAAATCAGTCTCTCTGCCATCCCTGTTTATCACCCAAACTACAAAAAACACACTTCTTTCCTTGGAATCTCAGACCCAACAAACTCTTTAGAAAGATGAGTTCAAGAGGCAGAGCATGGATCGTGGCTGCCACCATAGGAGCGGTTGAGGCTCTGAAAGATCAAGGTATCTGCAGATGGAATTACCCTCTCCGATCCTTACAACAACAGGCGAAGAAGAATATCAGATCTTATGCTCAAGCTAAGAGAGTTTCAACAGCTACTGATTCATCTATAAAAAGGACCAGTGAGGAGAGGCGGAAGCGAGAACAACAGAAGGCTGAGAATGCTATGAATTTGATTTTCTGGGGACCCAAGTAGAAAGGATTCTGCGTAAGGTTTTTCTTTGTTAGGGATGATTAGTTATATCGGGTTTGGGATTTGGAGAAAGTTGACAGGATGTGAGGGGTGGGTATTGTACTCCAGAAACTGTGAAATTTTGGAAAATCTAATTGAATGTAGAACTTGTCTATTGTAGAAAAGAAAGTGTAAAACTTTTTTTTTTTTTTTTTCAACACAACTGTATATGAATCAGCTGGAGACACATTTTGGGACAAACTATGAGGTTTTGATTATTTCATTATATATATTTATATATATAGGGGAATGTTCATGTGCATCTATCCCTCACCATAGGGTGAGGGGCACTTTTCCCTTTTGCACATGAGGACAAGGAAGTATACCTCACCCTATATACTTGAAAATTCACTTTTGTACTTGAAAATCTCCATTTATGGAAGTGTCCCTCACCCTATGGTGAGGGATAGATGCACATGAACATTCCCCATATATATATATAAATATATTATTTATTTTATTATTATTATGTAATTAATTGTATTTTAGTTAAATGCGCAATTAGTCTAAGTGAGGATCATGTTAGGCTTTGGTTTGGTGAGTTAAGGCTTGTTGGATAGGTGTCTTGACCGATAGTTAACCCGGGCCCAATTTAGTAGGTATAGTTCTTTTCTAACCAAAACTCTAATCTATTTAGAATCCAAACTTTATGCTCTTTAGAATTTAATTTAGACTCCAACTCTTATTCATATTCCCTATTTATATACACCATCACACTCTTTTATTTTCACTCACAACTCTCTTTCTTCCAATTTTTCTTTAGATAGCACCTTGGATTTTGGTAATAAACATTCTAGACCGTCTCCCTCAACCGCGAACCTTAGGCAAGTCTCCTTCAACCACAGACCTTAGACAAGTACTTTGTAGATTTAATACTTATTTTCTCGTTATGCCCTTTTCATGTGATAATGTGATTATGCGATGAGATGTTGAGAAAAACTGTTTTACATTTATGATTTTGTGTAATAAGGTAATACTTAGATTGGGTGTGAGTTGGAGACAATTCACATCCATGGGGAGCCGTGCAGCCAAGACTGAATAGAATTCCGTAAACAGATGGTCCGGATATGTTACCACAGGTTTGGATTGTGGGATCAGGTCAAAGCTCCGATGTTAGATCAAGACCATAGATTTGTTAGTCGGTTCAGGGGCAACTTTAGAGGTGTTGGATCCGTGAGGAATGGGTCCCATCCGACCCACCATCTGAATTGGGGCTTGAGTACTATTGAAGTGTTTTAATTGTATTTAATCATGTTGTGGGACCCACTGGATGATCTCATCACAGATCTAGTCAGGGCATCCGGTCGTATATGGCTGGGCCATGTTGTTTGTTAGGGTGATCTGGTGTTGTGATCTTTTTGGGGCCCACTGATCCAAGTGACCTTGATGGGCAGGCGTGTAACCACACCATTCTGGAACGTGCGTTCTGGGGAGGATAGCTTGACCTGTACATTTCTGAAAACAAAAAAAAATAAAAATAAAGTGAGGGACAGAACCTAGTGTTGGTTGGTTGTTATTATATCACCTTGTCGCCTATGTTTCTAAAATTAGAAAAAGGCCCTATTTGTTTTATAAATCCAAATTAAATCCTTTGACTAATTGAATGTGGAAAATGTTTTGGATAAGGTCCTAAGGTTTTCTAAAATTATAAATTAATAATGTAATTTATCATTATTTACAAATTAAATATTAAATGATATCTTTGGTTTTTAATGTGTTAAAATTATATTTTTGTACTTTATTAATCGGATCATTGGACCTGAGTAAATACTGGGCAAACGGTGTCTTACTAACGTGGGGTTTAGTGTCTCGTATGACCTCGGGGACATCCTAGTGGATTCGAGCTCAACTCATCTCTATTGGAAAACTCTTAATTGGGTCTACGCACCATTGATTGAAAATGGATGCATTGATCTTTTATCTATTAGGGATTTCTGTAGTTGTTGGGTACGAGACCTTATGTTTGACTTTAGGATTGACTTATGATTATTCTTTGACCATCGAGTTTGCATACATGATTGAGATTGATGTTGGTATATTAGTTGCATACCCTATGTTGATTGGATATGGACTATGATGTGGCTTGGCAATTGATTGAGATATTGTAGAGGTTTATTCGAATGATTTGATTTGTATTCGATTATGAATTATTGTGCAGCTAGCCCTTCACTTTGACTAGGTTTCTATGTCAAGAGCATTACTGGTCACTAGGTCTATTATACTATGATATGTATATATATATATATATATATTGATTGGGTCATATTCGAACGATTGCAGTTGTAATTGGATTGCTGATCACCGATGTGTGCGGACATTGTAATATCCGAATTGATTTCGAACCGATTTATCCGGCCTACGATTACAAACCGGTTTATGACCGCCGACCCTTCGAACGGGTTTTCCTGCTTTATAGTTAGGGCCAACCATCCAAAAACAGTAGTATTGCTTATGTGTGATTATTGTATTGCTCTATTGTGTAAATTGGATTTAGGTTATACGTTCTTTTCATCATTGTTCCATTGTGAATCTCTTACGATCAATACTTGTCATTACTCACATTGATCTTGTATTTTATTTATAAATTATGCTTTCGTGTTTGCTGTTTATTTTGTTTATTAGTGCATAGGTACCGACTCCTACCATGCCGCGGAGACGGAAGAGGGTCAAACGTTTCAAGCGTTTGAGCCGAGTTGACGAACCCAAGTAGAGAGCCGGAGATGGCTACGAAGCCGTCTGAGTCCACGCATGAGATATTGACATCTTAGAGTCGTTAGTTGATTTAATTCCATAATATATTTTATTTAGGTTTGGATTTTGAATATTGATACCAATTGATTTAATGCTTCCGCAAAAATTTAAATATGGACCCACAAAATTTTGAAACATGGTGAGTCATAATAAAATCTTTGCGGAAGCATTAAATGAATTGGTATCAATGTTCAAAATCCAAACCAACACAAAACCAACTAAATATTTAAAGTTAAAGTTTCCAAAATAACCTAAATAAAACAACTAAATAAAACTTATTATGGAATTAAATCAACTAAGGACTCTAAGATATCGATATCTCATGCACGGACTCAAACGGCTCTGTAGCCATATCTGGCTCTCCACTTGGGTTCGTCAACTTGGCTTAAACGCTTGAAACGTTTGACCCTCTTCCGTCTCCACGGCAGGGTAGGGGTCATTACTGGTCGATACTTATATATGCACGCTTAACCGCAAGACTACGGTGTCGCCAAGTAGTTTAGGACTAAAGAGTCCGGATTATCGATCCCACGAAGAGAGGATGGAACAAGCAATGAATCAAATTAAAATGAGAGTTGAACTAAGATATAGCTAATATAGAAAATTGAAGTGAAAAACTAAAACTAGTAAACTATGCAATGTAAACAACTAATTAACAATCTAAAATATCTACACTAATTCAGTGGATGAATGAATGGTGGTGGAAATGGAAGATTTGATGTGAAGATGTGGTATGAAATGTGTAGGAATTTAAAACAAGTGATTTGAAATGTAGATCTAGCAATTTAGAAGTAAAAATAACAAATCAAACAAAGATTTAAATTAAAAATAATAAAAAAAAGAGATTAGGCAATCCAAAATCCACTAAGTATGTAATTAATTCAAACAATGCATGTTTTAATTCAATTCCCAAATCTACAATCCAATTAGCAATCTTTTGCCTAACTGGATTGGATGAGATAACAATAAAGATCAAAATAAAGAAAATCAAAGGCCAAGATCCTAGATCATCATCTAGCTACCCTAACAATAAATCATCAAAAACAAGTTACAAAAGATCAAAGATAAGGGCTCTAGAGCATGCTATGTGAGAGAACTTAATCCAACTACAAAGCATCAATTGAGATTATTAAAGCATCAAGTGTAGAGATAGAGCGTGATAAATGAGAGGGATTAGCATAATTAGATCTAAAATTTACTAATCAATCAAGACACAAGTAGGAAATTTAAACTAAAACATACATGGAATTGAACTAATCACATTACTGAGCTTCAAAAGGAGAGCCTAATCGAAGAGCTTTAACCACTAAACATCAAGAAAGAGCTCCAAATCTTCATTAATGATATTCAATTACACACTCTCTCTAGATTAGTTACAAAAAAGCTCCTAATTACAATCTAAAGGTAAAAATAAAATTGCAAGAAGACTTACTTGCCAAAAGATCTCCTTTGAAGACATTTGATTGACTCATTTCATTTCACAAGAATTGCTCCCATTTGATTGGTTGCAATTTAAAGGCGCTTGAATTTGACTTGAAGGCTTTTTATTGGCTCTCTTGCTTTCACATGGATAGCTTCAATGATGAAAAAAAAGATATGCAATTGTTAGGATTTGAACTCATAACCTATTCCATACCAACCCAAACTCTAACAAATACACCAACTAATCCTTTGTGCTAGAAAATGACTTCTTTAACCCATAAAGTCTTCTCCTCCTATTTTGGAATTATTCAACATTTCACCAAGATTTCTTCATGTAACTTCTTTATTGAAATCTCTTCTTGATACCTTGGATCACTAGTTGGGGTAGTCGCGGGGTCCACTTACACAAGAGACATTACATAAAAATGCGCTATAAATAATCGGATTTATGCATGATAATCCGATAATTCGTTAATGTGATAGAATGATAAAATCTCTATGTAAAGCAAATGATATGCATATGAGATGCTAGTAAAATTCATACTAATGATGGGTAAAATATGCAATATTTAACATTCATCAAGTACCTATACACTAAAAAACAAAGTAAACAGCAAGTACAAATGCATAATTTATAAATAAAACACAAGATCGATTAATGTGAGTAATGACATGTAATGATCATAAGAGATTAACAATTGAACAATGATGAAAAGAACGTATAACCTAAATCCAATTTACACAATAGAGCAATACAATTATAATCACACAGAAGCAATGCCACTATTTTGGGTGGTCAGCCCTAACTATAAAGCGGGAAAATCCGTTCGAAGGCCGGCGGTCATAAACCGGTTTGTAATCGTAGGCCAGATAAACCGGTTCGAAATCAATTAGGATATTATGGTGTCCACACACATCGGTGATCAGCCATCCAATTGCAACTTCAATTGTTCGAATATGACCCAATCAGTATATATATATTTGCATATTATAGTACAATAGACCTAGTGACCAGTAATGCTCTTGACACAGAAACTTAGTCAAGGTGAAGGGCTGACTGCACAATAATCTACAATCGAATACGAATCAAATCATTTGAGTAAACCTCTACAATATCTCAATCAATTGCGAAGCCACATCACGGTCCATATCCAATTAACATAGGGTATGCAACTAATAGAGCAACATCAATCTCAATCATATATGCAAACTCGAAGGTCAAAGAATAATCACAAGCCAATCCTAAGGTCAAACATAAGGTCTTTTATCTAACAACTATAGAAATCCCTAATAGATAAAAGATCAACGCATCCCTTCTCAATCAATGGTGCATAGACCCACTTAAGGATTTTCCAATAGAGATGAGTTGAGCTCGAATCCACTAGTATATCCCCGAAGTCATACGAGGCACTAAACCTTACATTAGTAAGATACCGTTTGCCCAGTCGGTATTTACTCAGGTCCAATGATCCGATTACTAAGGTACAAAAATATAATTTTAACACATTAAAAACCAAAGATATCATTTAATATTTAATTTGCAAATAATGATAAATCACAATCTTAATTTATAATTTTAGAAAACCTTAGGACCTCATCCAAAACATTTTCCACATTCAATTAGTCAAAGGATTTAATTTGGATTTATAAAACAAACAGGGCCTCTTTCGAATTTTAGAAACACAGGGGACAAGGTGATATAATAACAACCAACCTATTCTACGTTCTGTCACTCACTTTATTATTATTATTATTATTTTTTGTTTTCAAAACTTGTACAGGTCAAGCTATCGTCTCCAGAACATAGTTATTAATTTCGTTTCGTTTCGGCCGAAATGACCGAAATTTTTCGTTTCGGTCAAGTGGCCGAAACGAAATTTCGGCTCAAACTTTTCGGTTTGAATTTCAGTCAATATCGGCCGAAATTCGGGATTTCGGCGGAAATGTGACTTTTTGGCAGAAATGAAATTTTACATAATTATTTTTTTTTACACATATATTTTGTATTTCTTATATTTTCACAAAATATAATTCTAAAAAATTATTATAATGGATTAAATCTATATTTATTACTTAATCTATTTTTTTTACTTATATATGTATATATATTATGTTATATTTTTTCGGAAATGTAATTCCGAAAAGTTTCACTGAAATTCCGAATCGGCCGAAACTTTTCATTTTGTAGGCCAAAGCGAAATGATGTCCGAAACGATATTAACAACTATGCTCCAGAACCCACCTTCAGAATGGTGTGGTTCCACGCCTGCCCATCTAGGTCACTTGATCAGTGGGCCCCACAAAGACCACAACACCAGATTACCCTCACAAACAACATCGCCCAGCCTGCCCGGATGCCCCGACTAGATCTGTGATTAGATTGTCCAGTGGGTCCCACAACATGATTAAATACAATTAAAACACTTCAATAGTACTCACACCCCATATTCAGATGGTGGGTCAGATGGGACCCACTCCTTACGGATCCAACACCTATAAGGTCGCCCCTGGACCCACCAACAGATCTATGGTCTTGATCTAACATCGGGGCTTTGACCTAGTCCCACAATCCAAACCTGTGGTAACATATCCAGACGATCTTTTAGGGCCTGTTTGGGGCTTTACTAGTAGAGTCAAGTAAGGTAAAACTCCGATTTCTATAAAAAATTTTCCACCAAAACACTTTAATTCAAATTTCTCACCATATTTTTTCCAAAAAAAGTCAAAAAGTAACCTCATTTCTCCACTAAAAGACAAAAATACTCCACTTTTCAATACAAAAAGTCAAAAAGATTCCATCACAAACAACTAAAAATAAAATACCATCATAACTCACTTATATTTTATTATTTCTTCAAAATAACCTTTATTCCATTCAACTCTACAACTGAAGCCCCCAAACAGGCCCTTATGGAATTCTATTCTGTCTTGGCTGCATGGTTCCCGATGGATGTGAGTTGTATATAACTCACACCAGCCACCCAATCTAAGTATTACCCGATTACACAAAATCATAAATGTAAAACAGTTTTTCTCAAAATCTCATTGCATAATCACATTATCAAATGAAAAGGGCATAAAAGGGCTTCTATGTGCATTGACATGCAAATCAAGAAAGAAAATAAGTATTAAATCTACAAATTACAGTTATGTACTTGCCTGAGATCCGCGGTTGAGGGATACGGTCTAGAATTCCCATTGCCAAAACCAAAGGTCCTATCCCAGAGAAAAGTTGGAAGAAAGAGAGTTGTGTGTGAAAATAAAAGAGTGTGGTGGTGTGTATAAATAGGGAATGAGAATAAGAGTTGGAGTCTAACTTAAATTCTAAAGAGTATAGAGTTTGAGTTCTAAATAGATAAGAGTTTATGTTAGAAAAGAACTATACCTACTAAATTGGGCCCGGGTTAAGTACGGTCAAGACACCTATCCAACAAGCATAACTCACCAAACCTAAGCCTAACGTGGTCCCCACTTAGACTAATTGCGTATTTAACTAAAATACAATTAATTACATAATAATAATAAAATAAATAATATATATAATGAAATAACCAAAACGTCACAGAAACTATCAATTTTACTCGGCCTCAATGCCAGAACAGCCATCTAAGCAAAAAAGGGCCTTAACTGAGGAAAATGGAGAGGTGAATTTTTTTTTAATGCACGTTTGTGTAAGACCATTTTTCATGGAAATGCTGCAAGGAAACTCTCACTTTTATGTGATTCTCTATTTTCCAAGGTTTGGTGTGGCATGGATTCTTTTAAGGAAAGTTACAAAATAGCAGTTGCTAGTTTTCCGATGGTTTAGATATCATTTTCTCTAGGGGAGGTTCATGAAGGTATTTCTAAGGTACAGTCATGGGAAACATGCTCTTTTAAACCCATTTTTCTTTCTTTTGATCTTCTCAACAAATGCGTCAAAGACTCACACTTTGCTCCGCCATCTCCGCAGGAGCTTTTATTTTGGTGGTAGGTAGCTTTTTTCTCATTTTTTTTAAAAAGTTTTTATTCAGGTGGTAGGCAGCATTTTTCTCAAATTTTTCTAGACGGCTCTCACTCTATTCTCGCTAGCCATTTCTTGACTCGAATCTTAGATGTGGAGGTTGGCTTTGATACTAGATGTTATGTAATTAACTAATATGCCAGAAGCCCTAAAATTGATGGACGCGTCAAATCAAATCTTATAACTATTTAGGACTCTAAGAGTAACATTATGGACAGGTTCATGCAATATTGAAATCCGTCATCACTGTAGATACCCATCGAGAATAGCTCAATTTCTCTTTCCACACAAAAATATACTACAACAAACATGGTACGGTGACAAATGCCAAAAAAAATAAAAATAAAAGAGATAATTAGCGAAAGGTCCCTAGAATTGAATCTATCCAGCCTCTAGTTCAGGCAAATTCTTTTTAAGGGCTCTGATCCAAGCAGTTAGACTGTTTGCAGCCAGAGGTCCCTGGATACAATTTACATGACTGATTTACCCTTTCAACCATTTTAGGAATGAAATTTTGAAATTTGAAATTTGAAATTTCGGATTATCCCTCATTTTCATTTTGCATTATCCATCTTCTTCCTGAATAAAAGCCATTTGGCGTGATCGGAGAAGCGTGACAGATCGCAGATCTGGAAAGGAAGAAGCAGGAAACCGGAGTTAGAGAGAGACGATCACTAGGTGGTCCACACAAGTTGCTGATCGCTGCTGCGTATCGCCAGAGTTGATCGGAAGATCTGGTGTCGCCTGCTGCCACCGGAACCTCGCTGCGCCGTCGTTGACTAGAGGGAGAAGGGTTTGGAGAGGAGAAATCGCAGCCAAGCTTTGATTTGGGTTCTGTTTTCGGCTGGGCCTTACCTCGCCGTGAACTGACGCCGGAGATTCTCTTCGCCGGAGTCGCCCCTGCGTGTGACAGGAGAAGAGTCGCAGCCCCTGCTGTGGCCGAAGCGAGGAAGGAAGAAGAAGTCAGTTCTGGTTTCTGAACCAGAACAGAAGAACGAAGAAGAAGGGACTTTTGGGTTGGGCCCAGTCTAGGCCGGCCCGACCCGTTGTGCAATAGCCCAGAACCAAAGGGGAGGCGCTGTTACAGTCGCTGACGTCAGCAACACGTCGGCGCGGTACAGTCAAAGGCAAATTTGACCAAATCAATGGCTGAAACTGTTTTCGCGATATTTTGACGATCCGAAGATTCGATAAATTTATCTGAGTTTTGTATTTTTTTGTCAAATTTATTTGTGTTTTGGACAAAATCTATCTGAGTTTTTGGCTATTTATATGACTTCTGGCACAAATTTATCTGAGTTCTGGATGAATTTATATGAGTTCTGGATAAATTTATCTGAGTTCTGGATAAATCTGTTTAAGTTCTGGAGGAATTTATCTGAGTTCTGGATGAATTTATCTGAGTTTTGGACAAATTTATCTCAGTTTTAAACTATTTATCTAAGTTCTGGAATAAATCTATCTGAGTTATAAACAAGTCTATATGAGTTTTTGGCAGATTTATTTGTGTTTTTGAATTTTATTTGTGTCTTTTGAAATTTATTTGTATTTTTCGAAATAAGTTTAACTGAGTTTTTGACAAAAAGACTTGAGTTTTTTGCCACATTATTCGCTAATTTGGAAATCCGGCGATGTCTTATTTTTAGCAAATGTATTTGCGTTTTTTTAAATTTATATGCGTTTTTTTAATTTTATTTACTTCTTTTGAAATTTATTTGAGCCTTTTGAGATTTATTTATATATTTTTTAAAAATTTGTTTGTATCTTTTGAAATGTATTTGGATCTTTTGAAATTGATTTTCTTCTTTTGAAATTTATTTATATTTTTTGAAATTTATTTGTGTCTTTTTCAATTTATCTTTGTTCTTTTGAAATTTATTTCTTTTTTTTTTTAAATTTATTGTGTTTTTTTAAATTTATTTTATTTTTTGAAATTTATTTGCTTTCTTTTGAAATTTATTTGGGTTTTTTAAGTTCATTTCATTTTTTGAGATTTATTTGCGTTCTTTTGAATTTTATTTGTATTTTTAAATTTATTTGAAATTTGTTTCCTGTTTTTTGAAACTTATTTGTGTTTTTTTTTTTTAATTTATTTGAAAATCTCATTAGTGGAATTTTATTAATCGTGCCTAATTTAAGGGTAGTTGACCATTATTAATGGGTTATCCCACTAATCATGGGATATGATTTGAAGAAAGGGTAAATTAGACATTTTAGGTCTCCAAATGTAGAAAAAAGACCTATCACACTATAAGAAAAGATTGTGTACCTAAGGTAATAAAGTGAAATGTTCAGGGACCCATCGCCGAATCCCCCAAAATAAAAAGGGAGGCTTTTCCATGCTATTGATGAATGCTCAGAGTTGCACAAATTTCCTAAAAAATGCAGAAAATACACCTATTTCCTTGGCAGTTACATTCTCTCATTTGATCCAACTTTTTTGCATAAAAGAACGCTGAACTAATTTTTCTTAAGTGGGCAGAAATCCATTTAAAAACTACTTTTTCATGGCATTACGGAATAAGAAACCATGAAACAAGGGATTTTAGCACTAAAATGCCATTAAGAAGAAAACTAAATCTCCTTTTAACTAATGCCCTTTTCTCCTGTGAAATATCAAATTTTTAATTAAAATACATAATTTTTTTATTAAAAAACTCGTATAAAATGATTTTAAAATATTTTCTCCATTAAAATCTAAATATAGTATGGAATCGCTAGCAACTTTCCATCTCTCCTTCTCCAAGGAGATTAGTGATCTAACATCCTCTCCATCGATCATCGAGATCCATTATTAGCAGAGACTTGGAATAGAGATGTAGGAGTAGCAGCCTTGCATCCAATATATTTGGCATCATCTAAAACATTATTAAGAGGTTTTGATAATCTTTTGAGACAAGTAACCAAACCATATTACCCTATTAGTTGAGTTTTCAACTCCTTTTGACTTCCAATATGTGAGAATCTAAGGTTTATATGTGTTTTTTTCTTTTTTTTTTTTTTTTTTTTTTCTTTTTGTGATCTATGAAAAGATTCTTACCTAAGAGTGTGATCCTACCATCTTAATTAACACGTTTAGGGTTCTACTAAAAAACATATATAGGGTCGATTGATTTATGCCTTGAATGGATTAGATCGTATAGATTGCTATTTATCAACCCTTGTTATGGATCTTGAGCCATGCTTATGCTAGATTTGATGTCCCACATGTGCTCTTTGTATTCATAAATTTGTTTCTACATATCTCTCGTATGCACACACCTGAATTCAATGTATCTGTCATCGATGGGGTGATTCCTTGATGGTTTTGAGTATTATAGAATGCGAGGTTTATGTTTTAAGTATAATCCAGAAACTACGGAGTTTGACAGAAATTTGTAACCCCTTTTCTATCAGTGAATAATCTAGGAATCGTGATTCAACTGTGCTGCTGCATTTGTCTCATTGAGTGCTACAAAATTGATGGCCAGATCGTATGATTCCGAGGTGTCATTTGTCTCACTTGCAGCGAGTTTGCAGGTCTATCTCACACCGGAAAAGAACTAGTTGGTCTTAGCTGGGTGTCGGAACCGAACTCGCCGAAAACATTGTTCGTTCCAGTGTGAGGTAGACCTACGAACGCGCTGCGAATGCCCTCAGATCTACTGGATAATCAAGCAAGGGTTCCCATTTCCCTTGTAGAGCAATCCCTAGGAGTTACGATTACTACGGACTCTACCCCTCCTGAAATCCCACATCTCCTGACCAACGTTGCAATTTTGCCAACCGAGAGTCTGAACTTGAATTAAACTCTACCACCAAGAGTATGATATTTATCTGTCTCAACCATATCAAGACTTGTTGGAAGTTCATCCTGGCACACTGTCGGGCTCGATCTGGCGTGGGCCTAGTGGCGGTTGGGCCACGCAATTTTCCTAGCACATTACCTTTCTAATGAGCCGATAATCACCTTGATCACATTTATATCGTGTTTATGGTGTATTTTCTAATTTGACCCTTCTTGCACGTAGGGACGGACCTACATGGAAGCCCCAGGTCTGATTTAAATTCTCCATAGAGTTTTAATGGGACCTTGTAGTAGAAGTAGGCTTATGCTGGAGCGATCCAGGTGGTTGCCCTAGGTCGAAATTGAAATTTGTATAGAGTTGAATGGGGCCTTGGAGCATACCCCACATGCCTAAACTTGGGAAAAGGATCCCCTGTTTGGACCAATCAGGGGTGCCACATGGGGGAGAGATGACAAATCAATGACATCTCATCTCTTCCTAAACAGGGGATCCATTTCCCTATACTTGACACTCTACATATGTCTAAAGATAGTCCCACATATGTAAAGCTTTGTTGGTAAAAAAGTAAAAAAAAGAAGAAAGAAAACATTGTGCTACTCATTGCGCCCTCTTCTTTCGAAACCACTTCGCACTGATTGTCAATTTAGTTTCTCATCACTAGTCTCTATTTACTGTGTAGGGTACTACATCTTCATCTGCCAAACTTATCTAGGATAATGCTTCCTAATCACTCTAAATCTAAATTTGAATGCTTAATCTCCAAGTTCTAATTCCAAGCCCTGATCCCTAAATCTTAATCCAAACCCTAAGCCATAAACCACCAAATCTGAGCGTATCTAGAAATCCAAAGATAATTAAATCCATTTTCGTTATCGAGTCTTCTTACCCCACTATGATTCAAAGATGGGTTTTCACTCCCATTATGCGAAGGCTGAAGGCTTTGAGATAGAGAAAAGGACAATGATGGGTGTTCTTAACATGTTCTTGTCTTCAGTTTTTCCCCACACACCCACTTACCTTGAATTTGCAACAATCTCCATTCGGCATTGATATTGACATATAAATTTAGTGAAACATGATAATGCGAACTTGAGTATCTAAGACTAAAATCATGGTTAGAGTTATTATTATTTTTTTTATCAATTTAATGCCTTTTGATACTTTTGATTAACATCCTAACTTCTTTATTGCTCAATCTTCAATAGCTGTAATGCATCTAGTTGAGTTTTACGAGTTGGACATTTTCTAAAGAAAAACGTATAAGTGTTATTTGGTAATGTGGGAAAATCTAGCAAAGTCTAAATTATTTTTTGAAACGTTAAATCTAGTAAAATTTTAGCCCCACCCAAAGGAAAATCCTGGATCTGCTACTACCCTGCATATGCTTAGCCCGTTTATGAACTAATCAACCTAAAACTTTTTCCTAACTTGGGTCCTATGTGATTTGATGTGCTTCATATTCTGATCATGTTTGTATTACTAATCGTGCTTTTGTTTTATAAAACCCATACATCAAGATTTACATTAATGTGCGTGTAATTCAATTGATCTCTCAAGACATTATCTAAAGTATGGGCAAAGCATGCCACCCAAGTATTCTTTCCTCTTTCATCCTCCATTTTGCCCCTATATGCCTCGGTCTACATCCTCCTCTCGAGTACTACCAGTGCCGGCGTTGATCCCAGGCTGGTAGTACCAGCGTCGATCCCAGGTACAATGGGTGAGAACAGATGTTCGTGACCACTTGGAGTATCCAATATTCTATAAATGCTTTTATGTTAAATGAAATAAAAGTAATGGATTAAAGATGAAGCTAAGGCAGGGGCAACAAGATGATCTCTGTGATAGTGCTGTGAAGTTTATTTTTGCGTGGGCTGAAGATGGATATGTCAGCTCTACCCGTCAATGCGGTGTCAATCTTCCTTTTCTCCCACTCAATTTCTCTAGATGGGTCTCCTTTTTCAAAAACGAATACAGTGAAATCTCGATCGGATCATCCGACCTAGGTCCTTCGGTGCTTAAGTTAGCGATGGATATTGGGGAATTTTGTATATCAATTGGTCTAGAATGTTTTCCTACCTCGTCATTAGATCCTCCCTTCTTCTTATACAAACTCTCCTTCGATTGCCGCCCCCCTCCCAGCACACGTCTCCACCTCGCATCTCGTGGTGATTGGGCAATGGTCATGCCTCTGGCTCGTGGGGCGTTTCTCCCCCCAATCCAGATCTTCATTATTTCTGTTTCCGCCAGCTGTCCGTGGCTTCCTTCGACATATTCCTCTCTCCAGATTGGGCTGGCAGTTTGGGTTGGCCCTGATCCAAACCCGACCTAGGACGTTTTCAAGTTTTCCCCCTACAATACCCTTTAAAATCAAATCCTAACTAGATCTATCTCTACCATACCTTTTTTAAATCATTATTCATAACCTTCCTTCTTTTTTTTTTTTTGGTAAAATTTCATGTACTGGCTTAATAAACCTCACCATGAAGTCTTCATCACTCAATTCTAATTTCACGTCTGGGAATAGTTGTGATTCATATCAGGCACCATTGGTTTGAGAAACTGTCACTAAGGCCCCATTGCATGGAATTGAATTCCTAAAAATTTATGGTAAAATGTGTTGCAATAGGATTATTAATTAGTAAGGAGTGAGGGAGATGAGGAGATGTAGATGGGAGCCTAGCTTTTCTAGGATTTGATTTAATAGGAACATCTCCCTTTATGCGTTTTTCGTCGAAGGGGAGATTATTTGATGCCTTCGTTTCTTCTTCCACTTTAACCAATTTAAGGAACATATTTCTTAGAAATCTTATGAATACAATTCCTTGGTAAGAAACAGACCCTAACGATTATGTACCTAAATCATTGTAAAAACTTTTTGCCCATATTACACTAAATCCAATTTATACTATAAAGTTTTATTTTATTTTTTAAAATTATGTAAGTACCCACGCACCCGCCCATACACACATACCAAAGTCCCTCAACGTCAATGCTACAGTCAGAGATTGATCTCTTTTTATTTTTGTGAAAAGGAGGTGTCTTACCAACTGAACTACCGATGGATTATACAAAAAGTTGTTTAGACCTTCGCTGTAGAATCCTGCAATGGCACTGATCTCCTTCTGAGGTCTAAGACTACTTGGGCATTAACGTTGAACTCTACATTGACTTTTGCCTAACAATTGTTGAATTTAAAAAAAAAAAAATCACAAAGTGGTTTGCACACGATAGGAAGATTAAAAAAAAGTACATTTTCCCTAATTATTTGTGGTATATGATTTTGCATATAATCTCTATATTAAACTACTGTAAAAAAAAAAAAAAAAAAAAAAAAAAAAAAAAAAAAAAAAAAAAAAAACCTATGTCACCGTAAAGAATGGGTTTTTATTGCAACTTTTCATCTTCCTTCCTACTTTCCATTTTCTTGTGGGATTCCAAAAGATATAAAGATATTATTTTTATGAGATTTCACATTTTTCATAATCCACGATGAAAAACTAATAAAAAAATATAAAAGATTTTAACTCATAAGAAAATTCCTTTCCTATGTCCTGAACGGATGAATGATGGCTCACACATATACCTTGTGATGAGTTAAATGGATAGGTGGAGACAACAATAATGTTTCAGAAGTTTGGGTCTGAATTTTCACAGAAAAAGAGATGATGCCGAGATAAGGCATTTCAAAATGAAAGTAAAAAGGTGAATTTGTGCCTATCGTATGGATATAGAATACAATAAGTCTATATAGACCGAATTGTTGTCCCGATTTGGAGACCGATCCAACGTGGCGGACCACGTGGCGGTGAGGTGGACCAAATTGTGTATTCAATTTTCATCCGAGCGGGAGAATGAAAAAAAAAGAAAAAAAACAGGAGAAGATGGTCTCTGCCCAGGAAATGCCTGCTTTTCCGTTTCTGCTCCGTCTCCCTCTTCAACCCCTTCTCCACCGTCGACATCCTCCCTCCCAGACGTTGACATGGCAAGCGATACGAAACCCACTGTCCACTCACTATATAAATCTCAAGCTCAGAGACACCAAAAAAATCATCAAAGAAGAAGAGAGCGAGAGAGAGATTAGGGTTTTCTTCTTCCTCGTGGAGTGGGAGGTAAGGTTTCGAATCGTCTGTAGATGGCGCAAAACACCAGATCGAGCGGCATCGTGAAGTGGTTCAACGGCCAGAACGGCTTCGGCTTCATCACCCCCGACGACGGAGGTGAAGATCTGTTCGTCCATCAGTCTTCCATCAAATCCGATGGCTATCAGGGCGGAGGCGGCGGCGGCGGCGGCAGGAGGTATGGTGGTGGAGATGGAGGAGGATCTTGCTACAATTGTGGCGAGCAGGGGCATTTAGCTTGAGAATGCCCGAACAGCTCGATGAAATGAATGGTGGGTTAGTATCTTCTTCTTGGTTTTCACTTAGTTTGCCCATCGGATGATTTGAACTGGGGTTTGGATGATCTCGATCATTGACGCCTGCAGTGAATGATTGATGTAGATAGGTTTTTATTTTCTTCTTTTTTTTCTTGCTGGTTCTTGTTTTCTTAATTGTGATGATCTGGGTTTTTGTCCTTCTGGGGAGAGAATTAAAGGTTGTTGTTCAGAGATTTAATTCTCCATATCTCTGTTGTTTTATTTTTTTTTAATCTTTTTTGTTAACTTTGTTTTTATTTTCCCTCTTCAAGTATATACATATATGGTTTGATCAATGGATTAGGGGTTTCTTTCCTATCATTTTTGTTATGTTTGTTTGTTTGTTATTGCATATACTGATCTGTTTATTTCTTATGTGATGATAGATACATGTTGGTCAGCTGTGGCAAGGTGATTTGGTATGTGGTGGTTTGTGAATCTGTTTCTGATTGTTTATTTCATTGTTTTAATTAATCATAGGGAATTAAGGATTCTGTTGAATGTGCTTCAATGACAACTAGTTTAGTTTGCTGAGGCCAAAATGGTTGGTTATTAACAACCTTGCACATTTGGGGCAGTGAGAATTTTCAGTGGTCGTTATAATCTATGAATGTTGTATGGAATGGGATATTTTGCTCGGATTGCTTTTCCACCCTAAACAATTGTTGGCGAGTTCATGCTGATCTAGCCCATGGTCTAAAATATGATTTATCAAACAAGGCCTAAGAAGATCAGTACACTTGAATTGATTATTGTCCTTAGGTATCTAGTTGGGCGCTCATTACATGTTTAGTCAACTGGAATCTTGTATTTTAGGAAGTTTTATTGCGAGTATTTATTTGATTGCCAATAATCTTTAGGAACCATAATTAAAAGATGGAATTTATAATTAGTTAAGATTGTTGTACACCCTAATTAGGTTTAATCTCAGAATGGAGCCCAGGCTTTTGGCCACTTGTGACTCAAAGGGTTGAATGTATATTCGCGCCCCCCCCACCCACCCCCCCCCCCCTTCTTCTTGATTACAATCTTTTATCCTCGAGTGAAGATTCTTTGGTTTCTCTAATGTCATGACTTCTAGATGTTTACTTCCAACATATTGGAACCTAATTCTGTTCCACCTCAAATTCACATTCTGAACTGTTCTTTTAATGTTCACAATGCTTGCAATGTGAAACATACATGTCCCTTATTTGTGATTTTGAATTATGAAGGGGTGTTGGTTATGCTTATTATTGGATGGGTCCATTGAGCTTGAACTGTGATTACATAAATTCATTGATATTGCTTGCCATTCTCATCCGTGTTCTCAAATTTGGCTTCTTTTTTTCCCAGCTTAGATGATTGCTAGAAATTTCATTGTGGTACTGTGTCGCTACTGCACACTTGCTTCACTTTGGTTAAGCGTATGTAGAGTGCTGATAAAGAAAATGGAAAAAATAATAAAAAAGGATTTATTTGTAGTTCAGGGATGATAATCATGATGTGATAAATGGTTTGATGAATACAGACTATTTTAATCTTTAGGTTACAATAGAATAAGGTTGGAAGAAGGTTTTATGAATAATATTCTGAGGTTTCAGTGTAGTCATATGTGAAGGTCTGACAAAGCAAATTCACAGGTTTCAATTCTGTGTAATAAGGTTGGATGAATGAAATACTGTGTTATTATTGTTTCATTCAACAAACCCCTGTATTTGATATAAAATCTTCAGACTTAAAGATGGCAGTGTATATATTATGGTTTGAATCCTCATATGAGTAGGTTCAACCCTTATATGAGAAGGTTTTATGAATAATATACTGAGGTTTTCAGTGTGGTCATATGTGAAGGTCTGACAAAGCAAATTCACAGGTTTCAATTCTACTCGTTTCTCCATCTTCTACTTTTTTGGCAACTATTGGGACATTGAAAGTAAACTTCAATCATTGTGTTTCAGTTTTGCCCATATTAATTTTTTTTTACCTCCATTTATTTGACTTGTTTTCATTTATTTATAAAATCTGTGCTTGATTTCATTTATAAATCAAAGTGTGCATGAACTGATTTTGTTTTTCAATTGTATTGGTTGAGATGGTTGCGTTTGAAAGCTTGGAGATTGGCATTTCGGACTTAGGGGGTTTGTTGTCTCTCCATGCATGTTCTGCAGCAACACGAATTTTGAATTTGGGAAAGGGGAAGCACAGAGATGTGAGGTGGGGTATCGCTGTTTTCTCCATGACAGGGTGAAATATGAACAAGGGTTGCTGCGGGAATGTAGAGAAAGTTCATATCAATAGTCGGAACTTGAAAAAACTGATAGCTTGGTATCTCTTGAATGAGAAGTTTGTAATTTGTTGATTTTGATTTTCCTTACAAAGTAGGGTGTTGTGATCCTTTACTAATACAAAGTAGAAGTTTGTAACTGTTAGCTTGTTGGGGAATGCAATTTATGTTGGTTCTTTATTTGTGCTATGTGCTATTAACTAATTCAGAGTGGGTGGTCTAAGTTTTGTGTTTGAGTACTGTATGAAGTTTCTGAAATTTCTTTTGCTGTCCAAGTGTTGATCATTCAGTGTTTTCCATGATGCAGATGAATCCGGCCCATCTAGATCAAGTCCTAAAAGGCCCCGGATACAGATAGCAAGTATAGAAATGCGTGCATTGGGAGAATTTGAATTTAGAAAGTTGTTTCTAATATTAAGCTACCTTGGGAAGTGAGTTACGCTGGTTCTGTTCAAGTGCTATTTGTACAAAGAAGCACATGATAGGGATAGAGTTTGCTAAATTTTCTTCTTCCCCCTACTCTCTCTTTCCAGGAAGAGGCTTGAAGATGTACTATCGATGGAGATGATAGGAAAACTGAAATGCTTGCCAATGGCTAGATTTGAGGTTCTGCTACTAATGATATCAAGCTTCTGCTCAGGTTCAGGCCAGACATGTTGCTATTTCATGTTTTTCTTAATGAATTGGGCTACTATTTAGGTATTCTTTTCTCCAACCTATTGCAATTAATTAGGTGGCTAAGATTATTGACCAAGTGCTTTTGGGTCTTATCCTATCTATGATGCAAGGAACTTGGAAAATAGGAGAGGACTTTATCTTTTATGCTATGTTCATGTAACATATTTGGCATCATTGATATTATATTTTTGAGCATTGTTACTTGATAGCTAATGACCTGTTCAGCATCACAAAGAAGTTTTATTTACTTAATAAAAGTTTGTGGTTGTATGTTATGTTACAACTAGTGTCAGTTATACATTATTTATTATGAGAAGGTTGGCCATTATTTTAAAAGCACGAAATTAAATTTATTTATAAATCTCTTTGTTGTATACAAAATCTGAATTATGAATTTCTTTGTTGTGACAGATTCTGAATGCATCAAATCTAGACTAAAAGAAAACAGATGGAACATGGAAGAACCAAGGATAATGGAAATCTTCCATGGTATACCTGCTGACAGTAATTCTAGGTCCCATTGTCGAGGGAGCACACAAAAAGCAGGGATGACAGATAACTTTCCGTTTATTTAAAATGTGAATAATAATTGCACTGAATTTTTTTATTTTTTTTTAAAATGATAATTTCACTGAAGATCATCGAGGCTTTTAGTGGCTGTGGAGTGGATGTGGGCATATTCGTAGGATCAAAGACCACCTTGATGATTACAGTTTTTGCTGGCATTAGTATTACCCAGAATTGTTGGTCAAGACTACTTTAAGATTATATAGAACATTCTATTGTTGGGCATATGTGATCTGCTAAGGATGTGACTGTTTTAATGTTTGGTTATACAAAATAGGGATATATCTTGTCTTTAACTTCTTTTGAATGTCTTTGTTAATCTTTAGCATAGACGATTCTAATTTGAAAAATACATGTTTTCATCCAAATGCACCAGAACTGCCTTGCTATATCATTGGAAGTTACTTTTTAAAAAGAAAAAAAGAACAGAGAAAAAAATCCAAATGCAACAGGAATGCATTGTAGATCTCTGAGCCGTCTTTCCATGGGTCTGGGATAAGAAGATTAATGCAGTCTTCTTTCTTGTCTTTTTTTATTTTTTTTTTCGGCTCTGTGTATTCCAATTTCAACTGAAAACTTTACTGCTCTTGTTTCTCCACTGTCCACTGTAGGCTCAAACTAAAAGAGCTCAGCACATGGCTCTTCTGTTTTTAATTTGATCTTTATACTCTTACCAGTGCAAAGTTGTCGAGATAACGTCACATCTAGACAAAATTGTACCATCAGAGTACAACACCATGGAAGCCCTAAGTCAAATTGTACCAATCTGAGTACAACACCATGGAAGCCCTAAGTCCTAATTTTTTCATTGATGTGGACATCTGAATCAACCAGAAGCACAACCATTCTTCTGGTGTTTTGGCCCAGATATTATCCAATACGAAGCTCATGGTATCTATAACAATTGTAGTTGTAGGTAAATTACTTATGCATGCATATTTATTAATTTTAACTTTTTGCCACAGTGGTTTAGTGCACTTACTGCAGCTGAGGCACTTACGCTTTATGTAACTTTCTAAAGTGTTTGTGTGTGCTCATGAAGAAATTTCAGAACGTTATTCACAAATGCTCCCACAAAGGCCCCCCAGTTTTCTTTTCTATTCTTCCAATTTATGAGTAACAAAGCCAAGGTATTTCTCCCAGCAATTAATGGACATCTGTAAAGTAGCTCATTAGTTTTGAGTTCAACTTTAGCCATTGGTGTTGTATGAGTTCTATGCTGTTTCATGTGTATGTTGTTTTTCAGATTTCATTAACATCACCTCAGGGCTGGTAATCAAATGCCCTATCTGTTGCCTTTTCTTTTATGCTTAGAGAGAAATTGTAGTGTTTATTTGCACACTTCAAAATTTTCCATTGCACTGCTAATTTCTATCTATTTCCCCTTTGGCTTCCGGCAGATGCGACTTGAAGGTGAACCTGTGGATGAAGAACAAACAGTTTTAGACCCAGAACTGCTTGCCGAGGTAACTGGCAGAAAATCCAATTTGATCTACCTTGTACATCATTTAATTTCCTTATTTCATTTTTCTTTGAGGAGCAAGCTAGCTTTGAAATCATTAATTTCTGTATATCAGAAAGTCTATTTGGACATACTGGGAAGCCCGAATTGGGGACCGATCCGATGTGGACGACCACGTGGCGTTGACGTGGACCAACTATTTAGTCATTCAACTTTCACATGGGCGGGAGAATGAAAAAAACCAAAAAAAACAAAAAAGGAAAAGGAGCTATGCCCAGAAAATGCCCAAATCGTTGAATGCTGGTTTCTGCTTCTTCTCCCTGTTCAGCCCTTCTCCACCGTCGACTGCCTCGCCGGTGATCTGGATCTACCCCTTCTGCTTCCACCGCAACCACTTCCCCCTCACTACTCGTCCATCTCCGACGACGGTTTCTTTTGTCCTCTATCTCTGGTTCTTGTTCGTCCCAAACAACCACTCTGGTTCCTCTTTCTCTCGGCGACGGAAGAGGAGCAGCGGGAGAGGAAGAAGAGCAGCCCGCTGGTCCTTGATGCCCATGCCTGTTTTTGTTTTTTTTATATATATATATTTTATTTTTAATTAGTTGGCAAACTCGATCTGGGTTCTCTTTCCATATATTTGGGGCAATTTTATTCTCTCTTTCCATGGTGATTTGGGGCAAATGCAGCCTATGATGGCAGGATTCAATCCAAACAACGTCACAACATATATCATCCACCAGGTCTTTTTGACTTTTTTTTTTTTTTTTGCTCCAGTACTGTCTCAATATCAATTCTGCTATTCTTATTGTTGTTGGATTTTCTGCATGAGTTGTTTTGATGATGGTATGCTCATTTTATGTGAGTGGTTCTTCTTTGTTTTGTTTCTAGTTTTGTATTTTGGGGTGGGCTTGGATTTTTCATGTGTTGTGTTGCTTTTGAAGCAGACAAAACCATTTTAAGGGTTTTTGCTTGCTTTGAAGCTGGATATGAAATGGGTCTTTTGCAGGTCTTTATTTGGTATTTGCATATTCTGTTGATGGATATGAAATGGATCTTAGTTGCTTTGATATGTTATGCTTGTATCCACATGGATTTTACAGGGGTTTATGGACATTTATTTATTTATTTTTCCTATATAGTGGTTTGCGACCTGTTATTTTTGGATGTTGTCATTATTTTTCTGCACAGATTTTCATTTTATGTCTTGATGTTATTGGATCGTCATTCTCCTGGTTACCATGTTTTTGCTTACTTGTTATTAAGCAATTGAGCTAGGTAATTTGTGGGAGCTGCTTCTACTAACATGTATAGGCATAGATTGGAAGTGATGTTAAAAAATCATCAGCTTCATCATCACTCAAGCTTTGTCCAAATTATTTTTGGGTCAGCTACATTAATTCTATTTCACCATTCCATCCATGTACCAACTTACCATCTCTATTTTTTTTCCCACTGTCGCAGTTTCAACCAATTGGATCTACTAGAGTATCCTTCCAAAGAACAGCTGCAGGAGAGGTTGCTTTTGGCCATCCATGAGGCGAGCGAAGGGTTTGGTTTCGGCTGAGAATCATTGAGGTGCTAGAGGAGGCCATTTCGGTCTTAGTGTGTAGTGTGTACCCCTATGTTAGAACAGGGCTACAGCCAGGTGTTTGTATGCATCTTGGCTAGCCATATGGAGTGGTTGTTTGAACTATGAATGGCTGCGATCTCTAGCACGACATTCAGTTGTATCTTTAACTATGAATGGTTGTTTCAAATTCATACATGTTATTATAGATTAGAGAAGGGGTAAATGAATGGATTTTCCTTGTTGGTAGAGAAGAGATCTTGTTGGGTAAATGAATGGATTTTTCTTCAATTGTGAATCTTCGATGCTGAGCTTCGTATGGATTTTGGTTTCTTTGGTAATTATGGAAAACATTGCAAAATAAGTTTATCTTGTATCTGAACAGCTCTATGTTGTTGTGGTTTATTGGGGAAAATTTTATTCCTGAACAGGGCTATCTTGTATCTCAACAGGGCGCATGAGAACACTGCATGTGATTGGTCAAGATGATGGCCCTGTTCACCTTGCATTGGACGTGCTTGTTCCTAAAGTTGTGTTGCAAAAGTGCGCGATTTGAAACACTGGCAAACGTGATTGTATCGTGCCAGCAAATAGCATTTCTTAAGTTTATAATATGGACTTTGAAAGCCCCAAATTTCGTCCCAAAAATCCCTCGGGACGTGGGCAAAAAAGAGTGCCAAACAGGGGTACTCAGCTTCGTTCCTGCAGATTTTCTAAACCGAGTTGCAAAAGTGCGCGGTTTGAAACGTAGGCAAACGTGATTGTATCGTGCCGGCAAATAGCAGTTTTTAAGTTCATAATATGGATTTTGAAAGCCTCAAATTTCGTCAAAAAAATCCATCGGGACGTTGGCAAAAAAGTGTGCCAAACAGGGGTACTCAGCTTCTTTCCTGCTGTTTTTATCAACCGAGTTGCAAAAGTGCGCTGTTTGAAATGCAGGCAAACGTTATTGTATCGTGCCGGAAAGTAGCAGTTTTTTAGTTCATAATATGGACTTTAAAAGCCCCAAATTTCGTCGAAAAAATCCATTGGGACGTTGACAAAAAAGTGTGCCAAACAGGGGTACTCAGATTCGTTCCTGCAGATTTTATCAACAGAGTTGCAAAAGTGCACGGTTTGAAACGCAGGCAAACGTGATTGTATCGTGCCGGAAAATAGCAGTTTTTTAGTTCATAATATGGACTTTGAAAGCCCCAAAGTTCGTCGAAAAAATCCATCGGGACGTTGGCAAAAAAGTGTGCCAAACAGGGGTACTCAGCTTCTTTCCTGCAGTTTTTATCGACCGAGTTGCAAAAGTGCGCGGTTTGAAACGCAGGCAAACGTGATTGTATCGTGCTGGAAAATAGCAGTTTTTTAGTTCATAATATGGTCATTTTTCAAACCGCGCACTTTTGCAGCACAACTTTAGTAACAAGCACATCCAATGCAAGGTGAACAGGGCCATCATCTTCACCAATCACATGTAGTGTTCTCATGCTCCAATGCAAGGTGAACAGGGCCATCATCTTGACCAATCATATGTTATTAATGTAATTATTGTAAATCTGATCAATGTAAGTAGTGCTTCAGTAGAGTACTTGCCAATCTAAGAAGTCCCCTTTTGTATTCGATGTAAAATCTTGGTATTAGATGGCATATGCGAAGGTCGGACAAAATGGCAGTGCATATACTATGGTTGGAATCCTCATATGAGTAGGTTCAACCCTTATATGAGAAGGTTTTATGAATAAAATACTGAGGTTTCAGTGGGGTCATATGTGATGCTCTGACAAAGCCAATTTACAGGTTTCAATTCTGTGTTATAAGGTTGGAAGAGATAAATAATGTGTTATTATTGTGAATTCAGCAAATCCCTGTATTTGATAGAAAATCTTCAGACTTAAAAATGGCAGTGCATATACTATGGTTGGAATCTGTATATGAGTAGGTTCAACCCTTATATGCGAAGGTTTTATGAATAAACTACTGAGGTTTTAGTGGGGTCACATGTGATGGTCTGAGAAAGCAAATTCACAGGTTTCAATTCTATGTTATAAGGTTGGATGAGATAAATAATGTGTTGTTATTGTCTCATTCAGGCAAACCCCTGTATTTGATATAAATTCTTCAGACTTCAAGATCGCAGTGCATATACTATGGTTTGAATCCTCATATGAGTAGGTTCAACCCTTATATGCGACGGTTTTATGAATAAACTACTGAGGTTTCAGTGGGGTCACATGTGATGGTCTGACAAAGCAAATTCACAGGTTTTAATTCTGTGTTATAAGGGAGATAAATAATGTGTTGTTATTGTCTCATTCAGGCAAACCCCTGTATTTGATAGAAAATCTTCAGACTTAAAAATGGCTGTGCATATACAATGGTTGGAATCTGTATATGAGTAGGTTCAACCCTTATATGAGCAGGTTTTATGAATAAACTACTGAGGTTTCAGTGGGGTCACATGTGATGGTCTGACAAAGCAAATTCACAGGTTTTAATTCTGTGTTATAAGGTTGGATGAGATAAATAATGTGTTGTTATTGTCTCATTCAGGCAAACCCCTGTATTTGATATAAATTCTTCAGACTTCAAGATCGCAGTGCATATACTATGGTTTGAATCCTCATATGAGTAGGTTCAACCCTTATATGTGAAGGTTTTATGAATAAACTACTGAGGTTTCAGTGGGGTCACATGTGATGGTCTGACAAAGCAAATTCACAGGTTTTAATTTTGTGTTATAAGGTTGGATGAGATAAATAATGTGTTATTATTGTTTCATTCAGCAAATCCCTGTATTTGATAGAAAAACTTCAGACTTAAAAATGGCTGTGCATATACTATGGTTGGAATCTGTATATGAGTAGGTTCAACCCTTATATGAGCAGGTTTTATGAATAAACTACTGAGGTTTCAGTGGGGTCACATGTGATGGTCTGACAAAGCAAATTCACAGGTTTTAATTCTGTGTTATAAGGTTGGATGAGATAAATAATGTGTTATTATTGTTTCATTCAGCAAAACCCTGTAGTTGATATAAAATCTTCAGACTTCAAGATGGCAGTGCATATACTATTTTTTGAATCCTTATATGCGTAGGCTCAACCCAGATTGAGAAGGTTTTATGAATAAAATACTGAGGTTTCAGTGTGGCCATTAGGCAAAGGCCACCTCTATTCAACGTAAAATCTATTTATTATCTTGCATGCGTAGGTCTCACAAAACATATTCACAGGTTTGAGCTCTGTCTACTGAGGTTGGTTGAATGAAGTACTGCGGTTTCACTGTTTCGGTAGACCAGAGACCAACATGTATTCGATATAAAACCTTGGGGCTCATGCGAAGGTCTGACAAAGAATATTCATAGGTTTTAAAACTGTATACTAAGGATATATGCAATAAATACTGAGGTTGAAGTGTTTCATTCAGCGTGGTCCATATACTATGGTTTGAATCCTTATATGCGTAGGTTCAACCCAGATTGAGAAGGTTTTGTGAATAAAATACTGAGGTTTCAGTGTGGGATTAAGCAAAGGCCACCTCTATTCGATGTAAAATCTATTTATTTTCTTGCATGCGTTGGTCTCACAAAACATATCCACAGGTTTGAGCTCTGTGTACTGAGGTTGGTTGAATGTAATACTGTGGTTTCACTGTTTCGTTAGACAAGAGACCAACTTGTATTCGATATAAAACCTTGGGGCTCATGCGAAGGTCTGACAAAGAATATTCATAGGTTTTTAAACTGTATACTAAGGATATATGTAATAAATACTGACGTTAAAGTGTTTAATGACCCCTGTATTCGATATAAAATCATGACTTAATATGGCAGGGCATATTCATTATTACTGAAAGAGATTGGTAGAAAGTAATGAATTCATTATTACTGATGAGAAAAATCATATGTTAAGAAGATAATGAAAGTAAAGACAAAGCAATACCTGGTGGAACATAACCAAGTGACCCCTTTATTGCAATTGAGCTGGTATGATTATGAGAGAAACTAGAGTTGAAGGGGAGATAAGTTGTTTGGAAGTATTAGGTGCAGGTATCACATAATATTATGTGTGGTTTTGTGAGATAAACTTGCCCTTAGACGTGGTACTGCATGATATTCAACTACCATAATAAGAAGAGTGATTTTGATTCATCATCCTAAAACTCTACATTAAAAAGCCAGCTGTATATTAGAAAATGTCAAACATAACAAAGTGTAGATTAGAACCCTAAGCCTTACCCCAACTGCCGCTGCAAGCTCCTCTCTCTCCACTGCCAGCAAGATCATTTCTATTTTTGTACATCATAAAACTCTCCTCCAAACTCGACTTCACTGGTAATTACCTACTAATTCATCTATCATTGTTATTGTGATTGGATTGAATTACTTGGTATTTGGGTAGTAATTGGAGTATTTTTGTTTGGTTGTGATTTTGTGGGGTTGAAGTGTGGGAAGGGTATGGATATGATTGTAGTTTGTGAGCACTGTAGGGTGTAGTTTGGTTGACTTATCTGTTTGTGGTGGGGTTGTGCTACATTTGTGGAGGGTTGTGATTGAAACTTAGACCGCTGCAAGATTTTAGGTACTGTTGTGGGTTGTGTGCTGTATTATTGAAGATTGTGTCGACACCAAAGTTGCTGCAAGGCCTTGGGTTTTTAGTTTCTGTTTGGTTTGATTTGATTGAGCTTGTTGGCTGTATGGTGGATGGGAGAATTTTTGGTGTCTGCTGTGTTGTGTCGGTGACTGGATTAGTTTGGTTGGTTTCTTCTGACTGTGCTGTGTTGGGATAGACCGCTGCAAGGTCTTTAGTTTTTCGTGGTGGGTTTTCTGGCTGTGTTGTGTGTAACTGTATCCTTGGTCGCTGCAAGGCCTTGGTAATTCATGGGGGGTATGGCGAGGACAGAGGACAGCGAAGGATCAAGGAAAAAGTGGGAAGGAAAAGCAAGATAGATCAGGCTTTGTACAAAAAGCCTTTATGATTATCCAAGTGATTGCGATTGAGCTGGTATGATTATGAGAGAAACTAAAGTTGAAGGAGAGATAACTTGTTTGGAAGTATTAGGTGCAGGTATCACATAATATTATGTGTGGTTTTGTGAGATAAACTTGCCCTTAGACGTGGTACTGCATGATATTCAACTACCATAATAAGAAGATTGATTTTGAATCGTCATCCTAAGACTCTACATTAAAAAGCCAGCTGTAGATTAGAAAATGTCAAACCTAACTAAGTGTTTGCAACATCAGACTCCCTGACTTTGGATAAGCACTTCCTCTGCCTTTTTGTTCCAGCTGTTACTGCATTGAGCTCTGTTCTCATGTTTTCCTGCAGGCTTCTTCTGTTCAGTCCTGCTAAGTTAGTGGTGGCCTTTCATTTCTGCTGCTCTGTTCTGGTAGGGAGCCTCCTCTGTCCTGCGTTTATAGTGCTGCAACTGGTCTCAGTTGCTTCAGCAATGCCTCTTGGAGTAGAGTTCTTTTCTTCTCCTTTCATTTTTTGATTTCCTATAATTCCTTCTCTGCTTCAAGCAATTTTGTTTCCAGAGGAGTTCAGCCTTTCTGTTTCTAGTGGTGGCCTTTTGTTTTTTGGCTACCTCTTGGTTGTTTTTTTCTCCTCTTGGCTTGGACTTCCAAAGAGCCTGTTATGATTTTAGGACTAAAAATGGATCTTCATCATTTAGCTGATAGTTAGGCAAGGACCAGCTTTGAAAATAAGGCACTTTGATTTAACATTTTTAGCAAATATTCATGTTGAGATATCATAATTATATGAACTGGTCGAAAGGTAGCTGCACATATATAATGGTTTTAATTTATACCAATGATTAGAGACCTTTCATAGTACTAGTTGAGATGGGTCTCTTTGGTTTTTTTTTTTTTTTTTTTTTTTCTGGTTTGTTTATCTTGGTAGCAGTAACTAAAATTATATTGAATGAGAGTTTAATTGGTCACAGATAAAGCAAGGCCAGCACATGGTATGAGAAGATGTTCAACAGTTCTAGATGAAAACTAATCATGATCATCAAACATAACCATTTTCAATTACTGTAAACATAAAATTTACAAAATAAGAGGAGTTGATGTCATTTGAGTAAGAACAAGTACAACAGCAGTATTGCAGTAGAGAACAATACAACAGTTGTTATTAAAAGAAAACTTTGCAAGTGGACATCTTGAAAAGTTATTGGTATTAAAATAATCATAAAATATGTCTCTTTGGAGATCCAATAACATAGTTTTAAAGTATATAACAGAAAACAAAGAGGAAATCTGGGAGAAAGGTAAAAGTGAAAATGATGAAATCTATCAACCTTTCTTGTCTGATAAATGGGGCCCTCTCAGATTCCAAACAAGGCCTCAAAGTTCTCCCATCCATGTCTCTATAAATACAACACAAAATTGGGCTGCAATGAAAGACATCTCTTCTTACTTCTTTGATCAGATTTCTCTCTGAAAGACATCTCTTCTTACTTCTTTGATCAGATTTCTCTCTCTCTCTCTCTCTCTCTCTCTCTCTCTCTCTCTCAGTGTATTTGCACTGGAATAAGGGATAGAGAACAGTGGCTTTGTTTGGAAACAGAGAAAATACAAATGGAATTGAGGGCTCACATGTTTACCTCTCTTTTATTTTTAAGACTAAAGAACATATCAAAATCATAAAATAAAAAAAAAATATCAATCCCCTTCCTTTCATAAGAAAACTTATGTTTCCTCTCCCTTTCGGTATGTATTTTATGTTTCCTCTCCCTTTCGGTATGTATTTTAACTGTAATATTAAAAAACAGTGCCCAAGACCACCCTAAAGAGATGGATATTAAAGTAGAGGCACTTGAAATTTCTTTAATTTGAGTAATGTCAAAGAGACTCTATTCATGTTACACCTTTAATCATCAGGATCCCAAAAACAGAGGTCTGGCATGGACATAGAGCACCAAAAGAGTTGGAAATGAGGGCCACAACAACTCTCTTCAGGAAATCCTCAATTTAGCTGCACTTATATATTGAATAAATAATTTCAGAGGCTGTCCAGAGCTAATCGAAAGAAAATTTCGGTAACCCGGGACATACCTTCCATTCCTGGGATGTAAGACTTAAGGAAAAGTTATGAACTCCAATGGGGTTATGGCTCATCCAACAACAGGGTTGGCACTTGATATTCTTTTACTAACTTAGCAATGGCCTTTTTTTTATTATTTCTGAAACTGTTTCTTCACCTGAAACGGGACACAACCGCTTCATAATACGAACGGTTCTTAACCGCTTCAGACCAGCTTTCCTAATTTCGGATTTTGGTGTAGTGATAGATTTTCTTCTCTTTTAATGAAACAAACAGTAGACATCTATGATGTGGACACTAGAATTTATAAAAAGGAAATGGGAAGGTTTCTGATGCATTTAAAATTCTCTTCTTGGAGATAATCTTTCTTTGTTATGTTTTATATTGCCAAAATCATTTGGTCTATGTTTAAATTACCAGGTAGCTGCACATATATAATGGTTTTAATTTATACCAATGCTTAGAGACCTTTCATGGTACCAGTTGAGATGGGTCTCTTTGATTTTTTTCTGGTTTGTTTCTCTTGTTAGCAGTAACTAAAATTATATTGAATGAGAGTTTAATTGGTCAAAGATAAAGCAAGGCCAGCACATGGTATGAGAAGATGTTCAACAGTTCTAGATGAAAACTAGTCATGATCATCAAATATAGCCCTTTTCAATTACTACTTCTATATTAAATTACATACAATTTCTGAATTAGATTATTTATAAGACCAGCACATGCCAAGACAGCATATGGTGGAATAGATGAAAACTAATAAAAAAAATAAGTTATCAGGTTCATATGTGCCCACATTTCCTCAATCAAAACTGCTCAAAACATCAATAGAATCAAAGCCATTATCTCTCCAGTTGGAGAGATTTCTGTGGAAGCACCAAACAACTATGATGGAACCTTCAATTTTTCATTTTTCTTAATTTTTGTTTTCCCAAATACTGGAGAATTAGTACCTGAAAAACTGTTACCATGAATGTTGTCGGATGATTCTATATTTTATTTTAGCGTGCTATTAATTAATGACTTGGACACAACTATGTATCTTTTTTATGAGATTTAGGAAGAAAGATATGTGCCATACCCCCCATGAATTACCAAGGCCTTGCAGCGACCAAGGATATGTTTTGTGAGACCAACGCATGCAAGAAAATAAATAGATTTTACATCGAATAGAGGTGGCCTTTGCCTAATCCCACACTGAAACCTCAGTATTTTATTCATAAAACCTTCTCAATCTGGGTTGAACCTACGCATATAAGGATTCAAACCATAGTATATGGACCACGCTGAATGAAACACCTCAACCTCAGTATTTATTGCATATATCCTTCGTATACAGTTTTAGAACCTATGAATATTCTTTGTCAGACCTTCGCATGAGCCCCAAGGTTTTATATCGAATACATGTTGGTCTCTGGTCTACTGAAACAGTGAAACCGCAGTACTTCATTCAACCAACCTCAGTAGACAGAGCTCAAACCTGTGAATATGTTTTGTGAGACCTACGCATGCAGGATAATAAATAGATTTTACGTTGAATAGAGGTGGCCTTTGCCTAATGGCCACACTGAAACCTCAGTATTTTATTCATAAAACCTTCTCAATCTGGGTTGAGCCTACGCATATAAGGATTCAAATCATAGTATATGCACTGCCATCTTGAAGTCTGAAGATTTTATATCAACTACAGGGGTTTGCTGAATGAAACAATAATAACACAATATTTCTTTCATCCAACCTTATTACACAGAATTGAAACTTGTGAATTTGCTTTGTCAGACTTTCGCATATGCCATCTAATACCAAGATTTTACATCGAATACAAAAGGGGACTAATTAGATTGGCAAGTACTCTGGTGAAGCACTACTTACATTGATCAGATTTACAATAATTACATTAATAACATATGATTGGTCAAGATGATGGCCCTGTTCACCTTGCATTGGAGCATGAGAACACTGCATGTGATTGGTCAAGATGATGGCCCTGTTCACCTTGCATTGGATGTGCTTGTTCCTAAAGTTGTGCTGCAAAAGTGCGCGGTTTGAAAAAAGTCCATATTATGAAATAAAAAACTGCCATTTTCCAGCACGATCCAATCACGTTTGCCTGCGTTTCAAACCGCGCACTTTTGCAACTCGGTTGACAAAATCTGCAGGAACAAAGCTGAGTACCCATGTTTGGCACACGTTTTTGCCAACGTCCCGATGGATTTTTTCGACGAAATTTGGGGCTTTCAAAGTCCATATTATGAACTTAAAAACTGCTATTTTCCGGCACGATACAATAACGTTTGCCAGCGTTTCAAACCGCGCACTTTTGCTACTAGGATGAGAAAATCTGCAGGAACGAAACTGAGTACCTCTGTTTGGCACACTTTTTTGCCCACGTCCCGAGGGATTTTTTTGATGAAGTTTGGGGCTTTCAAAGTCCATATTATGAACTAAAAAACTGCTATTTTCCGGCACAATACAATCACGTTTGCCTGCGTTTCAAACCGCGCACTTTTGCAACTCGGTTGATAAAATCTGCAGGAAAGAAGCTGAGTACCCTTGTTTGGCACACTTTTTTGCCAACGTCCTGATGGATTTTTTCTACGAAATTTGGGGCTTTAAAGGTCCATATTATGAACTAAAAAACTGCTATTTTCCGGCACGATACAATAACGTTTGCCGGCGTTTCAAACCGCGCACTTTTGCAACTCGGTTGATAAAATCTGCAGGAATGAATCTGAGTACCCCTGTTTGGCACACTTTTTTGTCAACGTCCCAATGGATTTTTTCGACGAAATTTGGGGCTTTCAAAGTCCATATTATGAACTAAAAAACTGCTATATTCCGGCACTATACAATCATGTTTGCCTGCGTTTCAAACCGCGCACTTTTGCAACTCGGTTGATAAAAACTGCAGGAAAGAAGCTGAGTACCCTCTACCCTGTTTGGCACACTTTTTTGCCAACGTCCCGATGGATTTTTTTGACGAAATTTGAGGCTTTCAAAATCCATATTATGAACTTAAAAACTGCTATTTGCCGGCACGATACAATTACGTTTCCCTACGTTTCAAACAGCACACTTTTGCTACTCGGATGAGAAAATCTGCAGGAACGAAACAGAGTACCCCTGTTTGGCACACTTTTTTGCCCACGTCTCGAGGGTTTTTTTGGACAAAATTTGGGGCTTTCAAAGTCTATATTATGAACTTAAACACTACTATTTTCCGGCACCATACAATCACGTTTGCCTGCGTTTCAAAACGCGCACTTTTGCAACTCGGATGAGAAAATCTGCAGGAACAAAGCTGAGTACCCCTGTTTGGCACACTTTTTAGCCCATGTCCCGAGGGATTTTTTTGACGAAATTTGGGGGTTTCAAAGTCCATATTATAAACTTAGAAACTGCTATTTTCCGGCACGATACAATCACGTTTGCCTACGTTTCAAACCGCGCACTTTTGCAACTCAGTTTAGAAAATCTGCAGGAACGAAGCTAAGTACCCCTGTTTGGCATACATTTTTGCCCACGTCCCGAGGGATTTTTTGGACGAAATTTGGGGCTTTCAAAGTCCATATTATAAACTTAAAAAATGTCATTTGCCGGCACGATACAATCACGTTTGCCAGCATTTCAAATCGCGCACTTTTGCAACACAACTTTAGGAACAAGCACATCCAATGCAAGGTGAACAGGGCCGTCATCTTGACCAATCACATGCAGTGTTCTCATGCGCCCTGTTGAGATACAAGATAGCCCTGTTCAGGAATAAAATTTTCCCCAATAAACCACAACAACATAGCCCTGTTCAGATACAAGATAAACTTATTTTGCAATGTTTCCCATAATTACCAAAGAAACCAAAATCCATACGAAGCTCAGCATCGAAGATTCACAATTGAAGAAAAATCCATTCATTTACCCAACAAGATCTCTTCACTACCAACAAGGAAAATCCATTCATTTACCCCTTGTCTAATCTTAATAACATGTATGAATTTGAAACAACCATTCATAGTTAAAGATACAACTGAATGTCGTGCTAGAGATCGCAGCCATTCATAGTTCAAACAACCACTCCATATGGCTAGCCAAGATGCATACAAACACCTGGCTGTAGCCCTGTTCTAACATAGGGGTAAACACTACACACTAAGACCGAAATGGCCTCTTCTAGCACCTCAATGATTCTCAGCCGAAACCAAACCCTTCGCTCGCCTCATGGATGGCCAAAAGCAACCTCTCTTGCAGCTGTTCTTTGGAAGGATACTCTAGTAGATCCAATTGGTTGAAACTGCGACAGTGGGAAAAAAAAACATAGAGATGGTAAGTTGGTACATGGATGGAATGGTGAAATAGAATTAATGTAGCTGACCCAAAAATAATTTGGACAAAGCTTGAGTGATGATGATGCTGATGATTTTTTAACATCACTTCCAATCTATGCCTATACATGTTAGTAGAAGCAGCTCCCACAAATTACCTAGCTCAATTGCTTAATAACAAGCAAGCAAAAACATGGTAACCAGGAGAACGACGATCCAATAACATCAAGATATAAAATGAAAATCTGCGCAGAAAAATAATGACAACATCCAAAAATAACAGGTCGCAAACCACTATATAGGAAAAATAAATAAATAAATGTCCATAAACCCCTGTAAAGTAGTCTTGACCAACAATTTTGGGTAACACTAATGCCAGAAAAAACTGTAATCATTAAGGTGGTCTTTGATCCTACGAATATGCCCACATCCACTCCACAGCCACTAAAAGCCTCGATGATCTTCAGTGAAATTATCATTTTCAAAAAAAAAAAATCTTCAGTGCAATTATTATTCACAGTTTAAATAAACGGAAAGTTATCTGTCATCCCTGCTTTTTGTGTGCTCCATCCACAATGGGTCCAAAACTAGGATAGGAAGTTGGGAACCATTTTATAAAAAAGAGAATTACTGTCAGCAGGTATACCATGGAAGATTTCCATTATCCTTGTTTCTTCCATGTTCCATCTGTTTTCTTTTCCAAAAAGTAGTTTCCTCCACTCAATGAACTGGATAACTTAAAGGATCAATTTTGTGCTCATGAGTACCACTAAAAAAAAAAAAAAGCAGCAGCAGTAATGATTTCATGCTTATGAAATGGATGGGTTGGGCTGGGGTTGTTTAGAAATAGGTTTGGGTGTAACTTGGTGATAGGCAAGGAGTAGAGTTAGGGATCTTACCAATTCTAAAAATGGGTACTCACATTTTGACCAGAAGGCTAAATTTCAAAGGATTTTAAAATCTCAGGTACTAAACAATAAATCTTTAGAACTCAGGGACTTTCGGACAATTAGGCCACAAAGCAGAGACTGTAGAATATATACATATATCCTGCAAATAAATTTTGCTAGTTATCTGAGAAGTGGATCGTGTTCCGATACAACCTCTCAATGACTGTTGGTGATGACACATAAACTGAAAGAGCCTTACCAGGTACATTGCCCTTAACAAGGGCTTCCGAAGTGTGCGGTAGGCGTCAATTACTCGAGCAGACTGTTCTGCAGCATATGCCTTTTCTTTCTAGGTTATCAAACAATAATAAAAATAAAAAAAAAAAAAAAAGGAGAAAAAGACCAAGAGTTATTGGGGAGAAAGCAAATGAACAAAAAGTTTCAGATTACAGTGCACTTGCTCTAACATCAGACTTTGAATGGACTAGATCGGGGTGGAGCTTCTTTTGCCAATCTTTGTACTTGCTCTCAAGATTTTCGGTCTGTATATCATACCTCTTCTCCCTGTTAAAGTCAAAAGACCAACAACATCAACATGAGAAAGCACAGAATGTGTCAGGGCACACTTGTCCCCGACCGCCTGTATTTTTAAGATGAGCAGGAAATATGAGAAAGTGCTCTAAGAGGTTTATCAAAGGTGCCAATGCCAACATGGTTTGCATATCAAGAATGAGGTCATTTATCATGCAGCAACCACACTAAACATCCTCTACCAAAAAACAGACATGTCCTCTCATCAGATTGGACACAATTGTGTTTAACATGTTGAAATGTATTTTCGCTGCCATTACTAATGTCTCGAGGTTTTGGAAGGATTGGTTAGCAGAGGAAATTTAATATAGTATCAAAGCCAACTGGCTGTGAGGTCGAATCTCAGGAGAAATGACTCAGTGCTGAAACGTGCGTGTTGCCAAAAGTGCACTGACCAGGTTCCACCCTAGATTTGGGTAGGATTAGTTAGTAGAGGAAATTTAATAAAACATAGAACGCCAATCATCCTTCCTCTGACCATCCATTTTTCTACATGGACGTGTCCTATGAGTAGATCAGCCTAGTTACAATACATCTACACAATTGACCATGACCAAATAAATGCCCAGATCCAGCGCATGTGTATCATATTGGCACACGTGCTGTGACATAAATTGTTTGATCTATATTCGTATGAATATCTTGAGCATTTCTCAATGCTGTCTGGTATTCTGTAAAGAGGTGTAAATGCATCTTATCGAAATGCAGGCATTTACTGATACAACCATGAAATACACTACCTTAGATACACATTTTGTATTTGGGTATGTGTCCCTGTATTCTCCGAATAGGCATGTTTTGGTTTCATAAGGCTAGAATATGGTTGGTTGGTAAAACAAGGAATAAATAAATAAATAAATTATAAGACTACAACTTGACTTGGGAATTGTAATAACAATGGTTCCTGTGTGCCAATGCCCTTCATGCTCCTCCCTACAGATGTGTCAGAGACATAAATCCACATCCGTCTTACTGGTGAACCTGAACGGCATAGATACACCAGTCTCAGGAAGTGCATTTTCATCTATTTCAAGCTCTTTGTGCACCAAACCAGCCCAGTAGCTCATGTCTCTGTCCTTATCACGGCATGGAAATATTCTCATCTCTAAATCAATAGAAAAGAGGACACTCCATGTCATTCTAATACTAATTGTTAGAAATAGGGGCACAGTCTACTTCGATCCTACTCTCTGCCAACGATTTTATCACTCATTTAGTGGAAAGTCGGGAGCCGTTTTTGCTTTATTTGCAGGATTTCACTATTGGGTGGGTAAAATCTTTGGTCGGACATACCCTGAAACTTTAGGTGAAATCCATTTTTGGATCACTATCATTCTAGTACTCCACATTTCCTCGCAATTTCAGAAGCCAACATAATTTTGCTAGGTTCTGTTTAGCAAAATGGGGCAAAATCTATTGTCAAGAGATGTTTTTGTTTCATGGAAGAAATCTTGCACGATGACTACATGAGGAACACAACACTGGGTGGATTAAATGATAATATGCATGTGCTAGAAACCAAAAGGGTGGGCCACTAGACCCTTAAACAGAAGTCAACCACAGAAAATATATGCATGATTGAACTGGAATATATCCATCAAATACATACTTTGTTTCAATGATCCTTCTACTTCCATCAAAATCTGTTCCGAAACCAGTTAAAAAATTATAAGAGGTTTTTACCACCTCTTGGAATTCCTCAGAGAGAACTTCACCGTTGCACAATTCCACTACTGCACCAAGAAATTCTTTGTATGCTAACCGCACGTCTGTCGAAGCTGCAACATGCATAAAAATCAGCCATAAGTTCAAGAAAAGTAGTGTCCAAAACAATAGAAAACGTACATGCCCATAATGATCAGCTGATTATAGTTATAATTTTTTTTTTAAGACTGCCACGAAAAACTTTTAATTACAAAAGGTACAAGTATACCTACAATTCTGAGGCCCAAAAGATCTACTGCTGGAAAATTAGAGTGATCAATAACAACAGGGAATACCACCCTAACCAGGATCAGATTTTGGTGTCAAACAATAAGTAGGGATTAATTGTGTGTGGGGTGGATGTGCATTGACAATGTAAGAATGACCCCCTGTGAAGCTCAGATGCCAAAACAAATTGGAGGTGATCATTTCAATATACAAACATTGTTACCTAGTTGGTATTGATGATCAAAGGAAATAAGAAAATGTAGAAATAAAAAAGAGAGAGAAAGGAGATTAGCATCAATAAATGCCCCCCATATATATGTGAAGAACAGATACTCACATACCTTCTTCCCACCGATGAACTATATCTCGAGCAAGGTCCAGATCATTGTTTGAACTTCCAAATCTACAATAATTAAATAAAGTTAAGGAACAACTAAATCCCCACATCTTTTTATGAATTCACAAATACAGTAAGTTTTTTTCTTATCAGTAAATTAACAGATAGTGATGGGCTAAACTATAATATAAACTTGCTACGTTGCAAAGGAACATTAGCACATTAATCTAGTCCATAAAAATTGAAATGTTTCATGGAAACAACACAACCTAAATATGAATAGTATCGCTTTTTTTTTTTTTTTCTTATTTGGATAGAAAGTGGAGTGCCATCATTAAAGGGAATGGAAGGTTTCCTTGTAAACAAGTGAACATGATGACACTTAAACAAGTTGTAACACAGAGAGTAGTGCTTTCCCTGGACCTACTGGTGTTTGGGATTCAAATCATGCAAAATTATTGACATATAGTAAGGAATTAAATTGTTTGGTACAATTGCTCTGGTACCCTTTCAATTGAAGCCAATTGACTAAATGCATTGCGATGATCAGAAAGAGATCTAGATACTCTTAAGGAAGCATGTTTGCAAATGAAATAAAAAAAAAATTGTCTTCCATGAATGTACCTTTTGTGCATATTCAAAGAGAATGAATTAAGCAGAAAGATGACTTGTTAAAAAGTGAAACTTTCAAGACCCACTATGGCCATGGGGAATGGTATATGCTTAGGTTTTTTGCATTTTTGCCTGCTATGGCCAAGGGGAATGTTATGTCATTGAAGCATCTTTTCCGCTTTTTTATTGGTCCAATATCTAATGGGTCCATTATAAAATATTGGAGCTATTTTCATCATTGTCATCATCATTAGAGCACTCTCCCTCTCTCTCTCTTTTTATTGGTCCAAAATCTAATGGGTCCATTATAAAATATTTCCAATATTTTCATCATTGTCATCATCATTAGAGCTCTCTCTCTCTCTCTCTCTCTCTCTCTCTCTCTCTCTCTCTCTCTCTCTCTCTCATATTTGTTAGATCTAGTTATGTTTTCCCTCAAACTTGTCAATTCATTATCTAGAATCTAGATACATCAAGAAATTATAAGCCATCGCCACATCAACCCATCTATTAGGGTCACCTTTGTGAGTTCTACCATTACCGTCAACCCCACTGGAAAGAATTCACAATAAAAAAACATCAAAAGTAGTATTCTCTCTCACTAATATTTGTTAGTGCTAGTTATGTTTCCCTCAAGCTTGTCAATTCATTATCTAGATCCATTGTAAACTCATAATCCTGCCATCATCAATATCAGCCTGTCCATTAAGGTCGCTTTTTTTAGTTCTATACTTCCAATCAATTATATTAGAAGCTATGCTCTCAGTAACTCCACATGCCGATGTGTCATTTCCAAAATACTTCACTAAGTTCATTTGATCTGCCCCTTCTCCTAGTTCCTTGAACATGTATCCTGCCTTTCATCTTAGAAGGGCTGATTCTAACCCTCTACGAATAATTCCAAACCATCTCAAACGATATTCTTTTATTTTCTTTTGCAAATACCCGTAGGTTTCTCAATCTTTTCTGCATATTGTTTTTTTTTTTTTTTTTTTGGCATTTTTTGAAGTGTTTTCTCATCATAGATAACCTTCTAGACTTTTAGATTCCACCGCCTAGTTTCATTACAACCCTTCTTCCCCTTGAGATTGGTAGTTTATGAAACTTGACTTTCAAGTTCAATCCCACCTCATTAGAATCACGTCTCAATTTCAGTTTTCAGTTGCTTTGCTTTAGCACTCTTTTTTGAAATGATAATACTTTCTTCCCTCTAGATTGACCACCTTATTTTGAGCAATCCTTCAATCTTTATTTTGTTGTCAATCCCTCAAATTTTATATGTTGTCCTATTCTTAACAACGCATTTAAAATCTAAATGCTATGTTAAGATATAAGAATCTCCCAACTGCATGAGTCTAAAATCTTTGTAGATTGATTGTCATCTGTGTCTAAATAAGAAGTAATCAATTCTCCAAACCCCAATTCACGGGATAAGGATTTGTTGATGACGATGATGATGATTTGTCATCTGTGCCTAAAGAAGAAGTAATCAATTCCTTCTTCTCGGAGCATGTGTTAGCTATTGCAAAATCAATGGTTATGGCAAAGTTAGGGTATAGTTTCCCCCTATAACATTCTTATGCTCACAACCAAATCCACCATGTACTTTATCTTATCTATATCCTTTATTAACTACATTTTTTTTTTTTCTAAACGACCGCTTCTTCTCCGCATAACCATTAAAACTCAACTCGTACATATTCCTCAATAGGTATATATCATGTACGAACCCATCCATCAAATCCCAAAAAATTCTCCTCATCATTTTCACCTAAACTCATTTAGGGTGCATGAGCATTAACAACATTTAGGATTTTTATTATTGCAACATCCTCAACCATTACCATTTTATCATTTTCTCAACAACAACAGCAACAACAAAAGTCTTTCCCAGTCCAAAAATTCAAAAAAAAAAAAAAAAAAACGGCTACAACATTAAATTTCACAAATTTGAAACACATGAACACTTATACAGGGC